>VWPU01018856.1:0-85419 GCA_013398955.1 Callaeas wilsoni | reverse complement strand
AAGGAAGTCTCTAATCACTTTGCCTTTCAGGTGGTCTGATCACCTCACACCTATGGGAAATGGGAAAGAAATATGGCCTTTTCTAGCAGCTCTGTCCCTATCTACATCAGATGACTCACAGACCCCTTGGCAGGGAAAAATCTTGTCAAGCTGGGACAGTGTGTTACTCGTGTCACTCTCCACAGCTCTCAGCCCTGTGCCTGCAGATCTCAGCCACACCTTGGCAGGCAATGTGCCCTTGGGTGGGTGATACAGTCAGGGTTCCCTTAGGCTGAAACACAAGGTATAATTTTAGTACATTGCAAAGGAGCCGTATACATTTACCACTTTCTGTGGTTCTCCGGCCCACTCTGGCAGGGAACAGTCACCGGCAGACTCTGCTGTAGTTGTGAGAGGTGGGTGGTAACACAGTTTAAGTCTCTTTCCCAGGGAGTGAGCAGTGCCCAAGTACACCTTCCAGATCTTTACAATAGCCTCATTTCCTTGGATGCTACTCGTTGCTGAGGTCACATTGCTGTTATCCTCTACTGTTGTCTGACTCAGGAGCTGAGGAAGGAAATTACAACACAAAATTCAAATCAGGGGATTTTTTGAAGAACTTGAAGCAGCACATAATAAAAGTGCTAATAATATGTTGCAATCCAGTTCTCCTCCAGTCAGATGGTTTTGCACCAAGAGGAAGCTGTTGCAGATGCCCTGCAACCTGGTTACTGTAATATCTGGGCATGAGAGGACATCCCAGAACAAACTGTTCTGCTTTGACTTCCCTAGAGAACGATTAACATTGACAGCTCTTTCCTTTTGGGCTGAGAGGATTTAATAATTCAAACAGTGTTACTGCATTTTCATCTGTTTCTGGTCTTCCCTTCACCAGTCCTTGACGACGTGAGGTGTAGGAATCAGGGTGAAGAACAAACCCAAACCAGTGGACAGACATGACCCCACTATTTTAAACAGCTCTCAATCCTCAACACATTGCTCTCTACTGCAGTAGCTGTGACGAGAAGCTGGTGACTGGTACGAGTGACCTTCGAGAGGATTAGCCAGAGATGTGTGACTGCCAGTGAATAACTCTATTCATTTATTATGCGTGATGAACACTAAATCATTCTAGTAAGATTCTTTTCCATTCATTCATTGCTTGAGAATGATTAGCAGCAAATAGCTCTTAGAAGCTTTTCTAGTGGAGCTGAGCAGAACATGCACAGGGAGAGTGAAAAACTTTGTCCCATTCACTTGTGGTCAGCTCCCATCAATAGAGTTGGTCAAATATTGGGGAAAATGGTGGGTCAGTGTGTGTCTGTGCGATACACAGGTATCTCTACATCCTCAATCTTATATATTCCAGTCTCCTGACCATGCCCGTGCTGCTACTGGAGACATTTGCCAGTTTTTTGTTCAGATGGAGCAATGGTAACTTTTTGAACAACAGTTTCTCTGTAAACACAACTATGGATAAAATTGAGCATTTCTCTTCTCCGGACAGCCAACGAATGACTGACTCTACACCTGTCTACCACTGTGCACACCAATGACTTTTCAAAACTAGCAGGATTAAGCTGGTGATTAAGACATGAAGCTGCCATTTCCACCCACCCAGAGGTGTAAATACCATAGCAGAGTTAAAATGAATGAAACCAGGGATGCTGAATCAAAGTGGAAAGCAACATCCCGTGTCATGTCCCCATGTGTTGTTCCCCTTTCTCCCCCACGAGAAGAATATTTGAAATATTCCTGTGTCATGCTGACCAGTGTGGTACAAATGCACCACAGGCCTGAAGCACGGCTAAACTGGATAATACCCATTGTGTCCCAACACTGCTGCAAGGAATGCTGCCCTGACATGTGTGAGACCCCTGTGCCACCGGATTTGGAGCAGAAGCTGACCTTCACAGTCTAAGAGATCCCATGAATGGGCTGCAGAACAGGTGTACCACATCTTAAGGAGGCATGATGGCCTAGCAGCTCTCCTACAGGCATAACTCCGGAGACCTTGCTTATCTTATCTCTTTCCTGTGACCTTGAGTAACACTGTCTCCCCACTTGTCCCCACTCAACTTGACCATTACTTCAATTTTACTTTTTAGGTAGTGACTGCTACCAGGTTTATCCCAAAGGCACTCTTCTCTCTCTCTCTGTAGGCATGACTGAAATTCAAATAATAACAAATGGATTTCTCTTTTCAACTACACTTCAAAGTCAAAAGAGGTCATGTGTACACGTACACAAATAGAAAACCATTGGGGCTATTTGCTTCAGAAGATAATGCTGTATTTCACAGCCCCATTTTCCAGCAGCAAAATTGTTGGCTTTTTGCTCAACATCATATGACTCTTGAGCAGTGAGGACTCTACATCTCCACGTGGATTTAACAAGATAATTAACTGTTCTTCAGCACAAAGAGAAAGTCACAAGATTGCAAAGAGCAGCACTAAGAATGCAGCTCCACAGCAGAAGAAGAGCAGCTCTCTCTGAGCTGATGATGAACTGCCCGTATAGCCTGAGCCCTGGCTGCAGCACTGTATCATTTTCTGTCTATTCACAGCTGCTCTTGGCCAGTAAGGACTGGAATGAAGCACGGGCTCTGGATTAGCTCATGCTCATGCAGCGCTAACAATTACCTTTGGTTTTGCCTGTTGCAGGGAACTCTAACAGCTTCCTTCCTGATCCGCACTCAGATTTTCCAACCCTCAAAAATGTTATGTGCCCAGAGAAATAAATTCTCAGTGGGAAGGAGTAGGCAAAAAACCAAGTATTTCATGGGTTGGAGGAATTTCTTGGAGTAATGGCAATTTTCCTATCTTACACCTTTATGTGACCTTACCATTCCTCCTTCTTTTCTCCTGAACTCTATGGTGCGCTTTTTTTTTTCCCCCAACAGCCATAACATTTTCTAAATTATTCACAAAGACGTAGCCATAAGGAACGACTAATGTGTCATCTTCAAAAAAGGGCTTACAGTGCTGTCCCGCCAAATGCACACTGGATGTGGGGCTCCCGAGGCTTCCCCAGTACCATTGCCAGAGCTCCAAATGGCACTTCATCCTTTCCTGAAGGCCACGGGGCCTCCATCAAGACTACTCTGCAAAGACAACCAGTAACAACCACAGGGTTTTCTGCTGCGTCCTCCCACACAGCACTAACTAGGAATTCCCACCGAAAATAATCAGCCTTCTTATGTGAGTAATAATGTATTAATGTGAGAGAAAGAGGACATGTAGTCATTCAAACCAGGAGCAGCCACAGCCTTCTAATTAAGGAGGCAGTTTGTTTTCTTTGCACAGTTTCCTGAGCAGACAGATCTCTCAGAGACTAACAACTGGTCTTATCTATGGTTCAGCTCTGGAAAAGCACAAGAAAAATGCATTCCAGTCTGGATACCAAAACAAATAAATCTGGCTTTATGAGCAGAATAACCACAAATGGTACATGATTGATTGATTACATGTCGTCATCCAACAAGCCTGCAGCTAATGAAG
Source organism: Callaeas wilsoni (assembly GCA_013398955.1). NCBI lineage: Eukaryota > Metazoa > Chordata > Aves > Passeriformes > Callaeidae > Callaeas > Callaeas wilsoni. The sequence goes on along the minus strand of VWPU01018856.1, from coordinate 81,940 downwards.
CATAATGCTGAATAGATGAACATGAAATGAACACCATCAAATAGCCTATAATAAACATTTTCCTAGACTCTTTTAAAAGCCAAAAAATCACAGTAATATTTAATACCTACACTGCTACAACACAGCTAATGAACTCTCAAAAACTTCATAACAAATGTTGCAGTAAAAAGAAAAAAAAAGTACTTTGGTCACCCACTGTGAAAAGCTGTACAAGACCATCCCACCCCAGCTACGTCAGAAACTCCCTCCTGGGGCAGAGAGAGCAGTGCCAGGCACCAGTGAACTCCAGCTTTCTCTCAGGTGGTTTCCACCTCACTGGGGACAACACAAACAACCATTTCCAAGTGGCTGAAGTAAATGGCTCAGCTGGCAAATGATCCACTTCAAAACCTGGCTGAGAGTTAAACACAGCAGTAGAGAACACAGCGCAGGGAGGAGATGGGAGCTCCAAACACATGGTGTTATCTGGGCTGTGGAAGTTGGGACACCACAGATTCTGGGAGCACCTGGTCTGTGCTGAGCCATGGGGGTTTACTTCAGCTGGAAACCCAAGTCCCAACTGTCTGCCTGTCCTCACTAGGCTACTGTATGCTACTTCTGCCTCTGGGTTACCTACAAGGATCATTTTCATGGATTATTTCCCCTCTTGGCATAAAACTACCATTTCCTCAATGCCAGCCAAATGTTTTTCAAACCCGAAACATGTAATCACAAATTTTTGAAGGCAGGTAAATTATTAAGTCTGAAAGAAACACTACCTTTTCTAAGCAGTGACAGACTCCCAGAATCAAGATAACACCGAAGTAAGAACACCCATGGGCATATCACAGGAGTGAAAAAGAAAAATCAAAGTATTTTCCTCTTCTGCAGTGTCTCACATCCTCCTGTATCCCAGCACTTTACAACCCAGTGATCTTTCCAATGCATCTACAGCGTTTGCTTTTTCTTGTCACTATGTCAGTCTGAGAGATGGGAAAGCTGAGAAATGCAAAGAGCTTGTTTCTGCCTATAGAAATTACTTCTGTCAGCCACCATGGGTGAATATGTTATTAGAGTCCTGAAATGGAAAGGATGAAAAAATGCCCACCAAAATTATAATTTTCCACAGACAAGGTAAAAATGCTTCCAACAGCTGAACTTCATGATACCTCTAAGGAATGATGGTACTCTCACAAAAGAGATTTGCAGGATTAGGCATTTCAGGAAGAGGCAACCCTTTTGTTTTCCTTTAAGAAATGTTCCTCTTTTTTTTGTTGTTGTTGTATATGTTGGAGTGACTGTTTTTGCAGGTGCTCAAACAGCAAATATCTCCCTTGACTCTCCCAAATTTTTAAAATCTCAGTAATAATTATAAAGGATTGAATGGGCAAAGGAAGCTATTTTTCTTTCTCTAGCCAGTGAGAATGTCAACACATATCCATGGCATATGGTCCCTGCAGGAAATGGGCAGTTGGACCTTTAAAGACTCCAGCTTGCCAACCTCCTTTTGTACCTCCAACTTCTTCCCATCACATCACCAGAAGACAAATACCCACCTTCATCCCTCTGAAATTAGCAAGTGTGGAAGGAAGTAAATTAACACATGAAAATTTGGGCGTGTGATTGACAGCAATCCATTCATCCCCCTCCAGTAGCTGCTCTTAGAAAGCACAGTGGTGTCAAAGAAAAAACTGCTTTTAGAGGTTGCTGGCTCATACCAGGGTTCATGGGCCGTGCTGAGGTAAATGTCGACATTTCTGATGGTGTGGCACCATCACGATGGATAAAACTCATTCCTATGGAGAGCCTTGTCTATCATAGAATGGCAGAGGCTAGAAAAATATTTCTCTTTCCCTGGAGTTTCTCTATGTTGCAGTTTTGATAGGACCAGTCAGTCAGTGCGTTCTTTCCATTATTACCTTAATAAAAGAACACGAGATCATTATCTCCCAGCAACTGTGCTGACTCTGTAATACAGGGTTGTGATGGCTCAGTGTGATGGGAAGTTACTCTGGAAATCTTGCATGACCTTTCATGCTCCTGGCATAAAGAACACCCTACCTGTTCACCTCTGTTTACGCTGATCATGTCACACGGAAGCATTTCCACCAGAGAGGATGGCTAGGAAAAAAGAAAGGCACACAGAAAAGAGAGGAAGGAAAAGCGTGTTTCCATACATACAATTTCTGTTCTTCCAAGGACGACAACCCTGAGAATCAGAAACAGAGTGAGAAAGTACATTTCTACTAAAATTTACAATACCTCTTTACCACAGCCCACCTGAAATAATTTCAGCTACATTTTTAACTGTAGGAGTCAAGTTAAAATACTTTAGCTGAACTGGCTTTATTAGGAAATTATGAATTAAATTGAGAAAGAATGCCTTAGTAGAGTTTTTCTGGCATCAAAGAACTAGCTGCAATAAGCTTTCTTGGACTAAGCTGAATTATTAATGTTGATTATATAAGAGCACCATTCACCTTTCAAATGCTGAGGGTAATTAAGAATCACTCAACAGAATAGCTGGGGAGAAATCACTCGAACAACTTTCTTATGCAGCTCCCTTGAAAGAAAAAGAAAATTAAAACCCTGAAAGAAAGGCTGCTTTGCTAATATGCATGCTTTCAGCAGATTTCAAAGACAAAAAATAAAAAAAAAGAAAAAAGAATTCTTTTCTCACAAATTACGTTTGTATTTAAACATTCGCTTTTGAGATGGGATGTGTTTTCAGCACCACAGCATTAGAAAGGAAATGGAGACGTTGCTCTGAATGCTTAACGATACACACTGAGCTGCTCTCTTTTAATAAAATCTCATTTCACTACCATCATTCTGCTGAGAAAGATGTGTTGAATAACGCCAGAGAGCCACCGAGCCAGTGCCACAGTATTACATCATCGCTATTAAATATTCCTCTTTGTGCATTCACGCATGCTTCCACACATTTGATGCATGAGAAGTGAAAATGGCAGTGAGCTAAAGCACCTCAGTGTTCCCTTCAGCATTAATCAAGCTTCCAGGATGTTAAATGCCTGCAGGGTTACACCCCTGACCCAGCCACTGCACTGCCACCAAACTTTAACTCATGCAGGCAGGAGGTATCGCCAAGTGAGTACCTGATGCGGCAGCTCGTGCAGCACAGTCACGCACAGGGCTGATTTTAGGTGTGCTCTCCTCCCAGACTACTACATTTCTCCTAATCTGTGAAGGATGAAAAAGGACAGCAATAGAATGTATGGATTAAAGAACTACCTGCCTCTCAAAGTCCCAAACGAGCAGTGCCCCAAACAGAACAGAAACCAGGGCCTGACTCCACGCCTGCTGCTGATGCTGAGCCTGCCTCACCCACCAGCGGTGCTGGCAGAGCCAGCTGTGCTTGTTCTTGGGATGGGACAATCCCCCAGAAGCCAGCCCCACACTTTCTACTCACGGTGTTCCATCTTCCTGTTTCTTCCCAGCCCCTGTGCCTTTCTCTCCTCAGTACCCAACTATCCCTTCCCTTCAGATTAATCTCAGCTCGGCTGAGCCTCTGATTCCCAATATCTCGCTCCCTTCTCACTCCAGTTCCTTTGGGACTGTTTTGAACGTCAGGAGAACACATTAACCTGCTGCATGCAAGCACTCAAGTCATCCCATATATGAAGAGAAACTGAAAGGAGTAAAACCTTAAGAAACTGGGGACAAAATGCAGTCCCTGCTTCCCCGTGCACCAGAGGGAATCTGCTGCCAAGAGCTACTTTTAGAGGGGTTCCTTGTTTCTTGGTGTCAGTGTTTCACAGCTATTTCTGCTACCTTTCCTGGTGTTTCTGTTCTTACTCTTGTCTCTCTCCTTCAAGCACATCCCAGACCAAAACGTAGCAAAGCCTTCTTCCTGGAAGGCAAGGTCTTTGGGTTTGTTTCTGGTACCCTTCAGTGCATCTTTCTGCTTAGGGGCCTCTGCATCTGCCTCCTGCTACAGGAAGTTTGCAGCTACTTCCACCACAGGGCAAAGGCTGCCTCACCATAGAATCACTTCGATTGGACAGGATCTTTAAGATCCTTGAATCAATGTTAACCCAGCACTGCCAAGTCCACCACTAAACCATGGCCCCAGGTGCCACACAGTGGGGAATAGGTCTCCCAGATACCTCCAGATTAAGGATACAGCAGTAACAGACAGCCTGTAGGAGGCAAGGGAAGGAGAATGAGGGAGGCCTTGTTCTAGATTTTCAAGATTTTTAGGAAAATCTTTATTTAGATTTTTAAGGAAACTTTGCTTCAAGTTTTTTAATTTAGACATTCTTTAGGAACAAGGAACAAAGTGTGATTTATTTGGACACTCTCCTGTTTCCCCCACCTTGACAAAATTCTGCTTCTTCAAGCAATTGTTTCTGCCAGGAAAAACAGACCACTGAGCTCAGGGTGTTCAAACGGGGTGAAACTTGACTGTGGCTGCTGTTGCTGCCAGTCATGCCTTGGCAGAAGGGTTACACACACAGTAACTGATCCCTCAGGACTTCATCTGCTGGCTCTCTCACCAGCAGAACAGCCAGACACATAATACACCCTTGCCATGTGATACTTTAACAAATCTTTTACTGTCTACATCTTCATAGGCTTCATCTCAAGCCACCTGGGCTCATGTGTGTGAGAGGGACAAGTTACACAGGCTCCCCTGCATCAAATGTATGATTTCTCTGCAAATCAGTGGGATCTGAGCAACATAACACCGTCCTGTTCCCTACAATAAAAAACGGGTATTCCCATTTCCTTCGCAGGACAAAAATGCATACCTGCGCTTACCAGGCTGATGCCACCCTAGAGGGACAGACCAGATCTTGGGGCAAAACTCTGGACCTAAGCTTCAGTCACATTGGAGAAACAGGCCTCATTCCAATCCTGATTCAAGGATTCTTCCATGTCTTTAATGAGGCAAAATGATATTCCCATTCAAACTACTTCTAAATGCTGAGGCAGTTCATTCTCCCTCTGGTTTGAAAGGAGGGAGTTCAAGAGTGGTTTTGGGGGAGCAGGAGAAGCAGCTCATTTCTCAGATTTGAGGGAGGAGAAGGGTATTGCTTGTCCACAGAAAAAGCACACAAGCAAACAAGTGACCCAGTCTTTACTTCAGAAGATCACGTAGACTGTGAGGTTAATAAAAAGAAAGCACAAGAGCAGGGCTCCACAGCAGGGACACCTAGACTGGCAGTCAGTGCTGTAACAGGCCTGGAAAGTCTGTCTGTCCTCTCTGCAGCCCCAACAGCCTTGATCAGACATGTAGCACACGGAAAGCAGCAGCTTGGTTATCAGGTAGTTAAGCCAGTCACACTTGGGGCCAGAATATACAGCTCAGCCTGAGTACCTTGCTAACTTGAACTTAGCTGCAAGACCAAGGACACACGACCTACTTGATGGTGATGATGATGCTGCTCTCATAGTGCTGTCCTTGTGATTTGATGAGCTTACCCTAGCAGGTAATAAATAAAGGGGACATGCTAAGCAAGTACATGCATACAGGGAATAACATCATGCTTGGTAACATCAGGTTCTGCCAGGTGAGCAATGCCTTTGCTGTGGAATCTGACTGGATATGATTTACTACAGGGCAGGAAAAACATTTAAGAGAAGTTCTCCCAGCCTTTACAGCACAGGATTGCCTACAGGGAGCAAGTTTCACTTTCCTTAGTGTGCCACACAAATGTATTGCCTTCCTCAGGGGAACACTCAGGCTGATGGCATCAAGCAGAAGAAAAGTAATCAGGAGGGGCACAGCTCCAGGCATGAGCTCAGCCAGGGCAGGTTGGAAATGCCCCGCCCCACCTATAAAACCAGCCTTCAAGTCCTTCACATCCTCCCCTCCATGCACTGGAAATTGCAACTGTGCAGGGGAAGTGTAATTTGGGCCCTTAATTCATCAGTTTATCTGTGAATATTTTCCACCAATTAATTTTAAAATGTTGCTCTACACAGAATCATAAGATCGTATCACAGAATCATAGAATGGCTTGACTTGGAAGGGACCTTAAAGATCATCCAGTTCCAACCCTTGCCGTGGGCAAGGACACCTTACACTAGATCAGGTGCCTCAGAGCCCCACCCAACTTAGCCTTGAACACTTCCAGGGATGGGGCATCTGCAACTTCTCTGGGCAACCTGTGCCAGTGTCTCACCACTGCACAGTACAGAACTAATACAGATGGGAACATATATCTCTGGCCCTATCCACTCTCAAAATACTGTTGAAACCCCTTTTTGGCCCCCGATGTTACAGCATGGTGAGGAGGAGTGCAGGGGGCAGCTCTGGGTACCACCCAGGCTCTGGGGGCTGAGGCAAGGCTGGAAGCCCTGGTGCCAGTTCCGGATGGCAGAAGCAGGACTGCCTGAGGCTAAGCTCCAAACAGCACATCCCTGTGATTTCTCTGTGGGTCAGCTTTTTTCCAAAGAGGATGAGGTAATCCAAGTGCCCATATTCACCTTGCCTAAGCACTCAGATAAGCCGGTTTGGAGTATGGGATATCCAATTTCTTGTTTCTCTGCAAAGGACACACACACATATCTGATCATGACCATTAAGCACATATAACTAGAACTGATCTAAACCTGTCTGAGCAGGCAAGAATTGACAGTACATTTGTACCAAGACCACAGAAAAATACGATTGCACTTTGCAAAACATCTGTTATTCTGTTCCATTTTACCTTGGGCAGGCCAATGGTATGTGTTTCATCTTGATAAGGAAACCCTGATCTCATCTGGGACATTGCTTTTTTAGCGAATCCCTAGTAATGATGATGACAAATCTAGTTAACAAATAATTGGCATTATTGGGTGAGTGTAGTACTTGATGTCCTTAGATCTTTCCATAGATAGACATAAATGCTGTAGATGAATCAGACTGCACTGATCATTCGCAGTTCATGGTTACCCTTTTCAGGGTCAGTACTTTTCCTGTCTTCAGCTCCTCCTTGTGTACAACCACAACATGCTCTAAAAATCGAGTGCTGGCTGTGAAACTTCCAAGTTGAAACAGTTCTCTCTGCCTCCCCTGCTAAAAAGAATAGCCCCAGAGCTTCCATGGTTTATTGCAAACTCTTTATGAATCCTAAGAGACAAATGGTATACAAATTTTTCGTTTTCCCGTTCCAAGTCCAGACACAGATTTGCCAAAGCACTCCTTCTCCCAGAAGGTAAATCCGAAGTCTGAGCCGTATGCTCCCAAGTGGTTATTAATAAATTTAATCAGCAATAATTGTCCAAAATAGACGCTTGCAAAGATCAGATTACTTTTGGCTTCATCTCCCTGCCTAAGAATACTCCTTTATAACAGGCGGTTGCAGTGCAAATGACAGTGGTTTTCTATAGTTGCAGTCCAAGACATACCTGGTAAGTCAATGCTACTGATTAGGTGAGGGAATGCTCACATGCTTCGCACTGCTGAGCAATCTAATCAATGCATGATTGCCTCACTACACAAATCTGCATCTCAGTAAGTAACAGATGAATGCCAACACACTCCCTTCTCTCATGCGCTCACTCAGAATGGCTTTCGAGAAAGAGATTCTGATACTTTTGCAGGCAAGAGTGGATTTAGGCTTGTCCTCGAAATAACTAAGAAGGTAAATAAACTCCAACGTTCTCTCGCTTTTTTTGCCTGAGTTTGGGGAACAAAAGATTTAAAGGCTTCCTTCTGGAGCATGGTGTCCTTGCCTCCACTTCCCACACTCTCGGCTCAGCCCCTTGGCTGTCTGCAGCCTTGTGTGTGGCGGCTTGTTCTGGGCACTCATCTGAGACCTCTGCATTTCTGCCTGTACCTATTCCCATTCATGTCCTTCTTCTCCCTTATCTCCCAGTGAGGATTTCCCCCCTTTAAAGAGAACAGCATTAGGGGGTGACAGCAAAGCCTCTGCTTTGCAGCCCCATCACCCAGGTGTCAGCAGTAGGTTGACCACAACTGCTGCATCACTTCATCTTCCAGAAGGTTTTGGGCTCTCATCTCCTCCCAGGAATGAATTGGATTGGTAGGTTCTGATGGCCTAGCAGCTTTCCCACTCTCAGTCACAGTCCCTGATGGCAAAGAAACCTCAGTGAACATGAGGCAGGTAAACAGCCAGGAAAAGGAGTGAAACAATTAAAGGAGATTATGGATAAAGGGGCCTGGATTAACTTGGCATGGTAGAAGCTCACAAAGCTCTTGTTTAAGGGGAACCAAAGCTATTACTCCCTTCTTCATGGCATTTTATCTGCTGAAAATCAATGAGAAAGTTCATCCTGGAAATATGAAACAGGTTCAGTACAAAATGAAAAAGTTGCACTTGTCAGTGAAGCTTTGCAAGCAAGAAGAAACAAATGCTTATAATTCCTGAAAACCAACATGAAACACAGATCACTGGCCTGCAAAAGGTAAAAGGGAACAGAGTAACACACATTGTTCAAAGTGCAACCATATTTTTCCACAATGCCTCTGAGTGATGGATGCATTGTTTGATTTCTGATTTCAGTATCTAAGGACCCCTGCAACCAAGAGCTTTCAGTCTGGAAGGAGAGCATTAAATGAGTATCTGCCTTCACCATTACAGTTACAAGACACAGATACCAAATAATCTGTTTTCTGCAGAAGAAATAAAATATTTTCCACTATTGACTCCCACCTAGCTTTCAGAGCCTAAAATTAATAGGGAAATTTCCTGGAGTTTCAAAACTCTTCCCATGGAAATGGAGGGCAGCTCAGATATTTGAAATTCTTCTGTCATGAACATATTGGTTCGAATTCGTGTCTCTGAATTAATTTACTCAGAAGATGACAGTGCCTTTCCCAGCACCTTTTCCCATCCTCAATCTTCCAATGCAGCCCTCAGACTGTTTTTATCAAAACTTCTCATAGCGGAGAAGCAGAAACCAGTAAAGTCTCGCTGACTTCCTTCCCTGCTGACACAGTGGCATTCCCAACACCTCTAATGAAACATCCGCCAGTGTGGCATCCTTGCAAGGTTCCAACAAGTATGTGCTTCTGCTTACCAGCTCACTGAGATGAGCTAATCCCACAGTTCCACGCAAAAACCTGGTGTTCAACACCTTTGGGTTGTGCCTCTATCTGATTTCAAGATGGGTTTGTTGCCCCTCTGCCCAGGTGAGTGAGACACCATCTGAAATCATAAGCAGTCTGTGTGAGTAAGGTGACCTACCAAGAGCAGCTGGCACAGTGTGAGCCTCCAAACACGGAATATTAAACCCCCATTGGATTATGTGGGTGGTACAAAGCTTCCACAGGTTAAAGGAAAGTCTTGTTATCCTTTAAAACCCATCGCTTGAGTAGGATCTGGAGCCCACAAGACAATCTCTGTGGAAGAGCACCCATCAGTTGTCATTAGTGTTTCTGACAGCTTAACGGACACAGAAGTGACAGGCACTGAATAAAAGCATTTCTAAATACATATCTTCTGCTTTAGTCAAGATTTATTGCAGAGATTATACATGATTGCTCCAGTTTTCCTTTAAAGAACCATCACTATGAATCAGCATCCAGGAGCCCCTCTCATACCCGAAGTTTAGTTTGCAAGAGTTAATAATTGAATGAAATCATTCCTATATTTAAGAAGAGAGCATATAAATCTTCAGACAGATAGTGGACAGGGTGACTCACTGTGCTATTTCTCCTCCTTCCCTAACCCCTCTCCCTTCCTTTTCTTGGTTCATATACTTGGTTACTCACAGCCTATAGCTGGTGAAAGGAAAAAAGCCATGGAAAATAAAGAGATTTGCTCCTGTTTATCTTTCTCCATTGGAATAATGACTGCCTAAGTGAAAAGCAAAGCTGAGGACTGAAAGGAGCGTGAATCCCAGTCTGTTTGGAGGGCATGACCCAGCTGAATCTTCAGATCTCTCTGCTAGGAGATGACTGCCAATGTACACAAGAAACAGGAGGAGGATGACCTCGTACCTTCACAGTCTGCTTTCTCCCATGCCACAGGAAAAAGTGACTATGAATATAGTTTCAAAGAGTGCAACCTATTGGTTATACAAGTTGTTTTCCGAGTACAAAGGCATTCAGAGATGTCAGAACTCCTTTTCTGTCTAAATCACATCTGCAATTTTATTTGCACCATAGTATGCTAGAGAAACCTGAGAACATAGACACTCTTTAACAGAACTAACACCTTAACATTTTTTTTCTTTGTTCTTCTCATCATATAAACTTCAAATAACTCTACACAAAACATTTCAGAGGGCCCATTAAGACAAAGAATGCAATTTACTTTAGTGAATTTTCAATAAGGCCTGGTCAATGGAACACAGCATTACTGTTAACATACATAAAATACATTTTTCAATACTATTATAAACTATTGATTCCATCATCACAACTATATGTTGCCCCAAACTTGTACTTTATATCTTTCATTAGCCTGTTTTCTTGGGATTCTAAGCCTGGTCCATGCTGAAGGCAATTTTATGTTTGAAGGATAAAATTCTTCTAATTGATATTCTCACTCAGGTCTGTTCAAAACACTGGAACAATTAGCTTCATATACCAGTTGTGCTCACTGGCCATATCTTACCTGTACTCTTTAGCTCAACACATTTTCCTTTCACTCAGCTCTCATTCTAAAAGTGATAAATTCACTTTTTATAGGGTGCTTATTAATTCAGCTATGCTGTCTGAAATTGGTATGATAATTTTTATTCTCTCTAAGATCTTTGCCACAGTAAAAGCCAGAGCAGTCCTGATTTTGGACTGTCATTGTCTGAACCTATATTGGTAGAAAGAGTAAATGGATCATGAAGAAACATGTGTTAATTGTTTCAGAAATCAATATGCTCAACTTGAATATCCCAAAGCAAAGACTGTCCTTTGCTGTGTCAAACCACAGATATTTTGTGCTCGCTTGCTTTTCCCCCAGCGCTGAGTACACCACAGACTTACTGCCCTTCTATTCCATTTGTGGTTATGATCAGAGTGTCCTGAAAGCTTAGATGCAATAAATATTGGGGTAAATGTACCCACTGGCACTGGAAGAGTTTGTGTATTAGTCTGACAAATCAGCTACTTTAGCTTCAGACATGGGAATTAATTATTTTTAAACAGTGCTTTTTTAACTGCAGGAGACTGAAAACCTTACTTCTTCAGCCAGCTGTTACAGCACTCCCCAGGCAGTGCAGCACACAATACCTGCTGTGGGGGTTTTATTCTTGTTGTACTGTTCTTCTCCACCGCAAAGGCACTTGCCATTTTAAGTTCAAGCAGAACAAAAGCAAATACCAACATTTTAGGGCTCTGAAACAGTGTGTCCCCTTGTACCTTCACCAGAAGAGGTAATTTTCACCACAGTCAGCATGTAATATATGCCTGGTTTAAGACTCAGCCAGACACTGAATTAAACTGACTTATTTTAAGTCACAATGGTATAATCAGCACCCCTGGGTTATTTCTTGCTCCTCCTTGCAGGCCAAATGCTTTTTCCTTCCAAAGTCTGTGTCAACTTTGAAACCATATACTTTTCCAAGTGTTTCTTCACAGAACAATTCACTAGACACAAGCTCTTCATCAAAATAACCTCAGGAAAGCTGTTAGTCCCTTTGGTCGCAGATGGCACATACTGCCAGGTCCAAGCATTTGCTTTGGAGGTCACATTACAGGACAGCTACTCAGGTATTGCTCCCCTCTCCTGGACACCAGGCTTTTGGATAACTTTCATTTTGCTGTTCTTCCAATGAAATAATCAAGGCCATCTCCTGGAAGCGATGCACCTGCCCGTGGCTCCTGTAAGACATGAACATCATCTGGTTTCCTACGCTTGCCAGCTGGCCAGGAGGAGATCGTCTCGCTGCTGAAAGAAACCACAAAGTTCCGTGCTCCCCGCAGCGCACACGGCTCCTGTTCTGCCATGCTGTGTCCATAGCTACACCAAATCACTTCATCACAGTGGGCAGCTGAGCAAATGACAGCCACCCCAGGGGCTTTGTCAGACAGCCGCTTCACTCGTGCACTTGACCAAATTACAAAGACTTCCTGGCCATTACTGGGATGAGCCAAAGCGAGGGCTCACATCAAATTATTTTAATCTACGTGTACAGGAATAAAAGCTATGCGATCCACTGTTAAGCACAGGAGAACATTTATCATGCCATAACTGTAAATGCCATGTTGGTTTTGTATCACTGTGCCTCCCATTATTGGAGCAAATGAGGCTCGGGTGACATCGGCTGCCACATTCCAGCTGCTTTTTGAAGCGCTTCCACCTGTTGTTTTGCCCTTCTTGGACCACAAGCAGTTACATTTAATGAATCCTTGTCATACCAGAGGAAGATCATTGTTGAACAGCTTCTGTCACACAGACAACGTTCTCAGGATTTACATAATTTTCACTCAACAGCTCCCAGGGTTGGGCTGCAAGAAGCCCGCCCTCCCTGGGGTTCCTGTGTGGCAACAAAAAATGAGTAAATAAATAGAAGAGGAAGAGAAGAGAAACCCGGCTTTCTCAGGGTCTAAAATAACATCAAGAATGCATCGTGAATTACTCCACCCTCTACCCTCAAGTGGAAGAGGAAGAACCAAGCTCTCTCTCCCTCCCCTACCCAAAACATTTGCTCCACACTTCCTGGCTGTAGCTCTCAGGAAAGTGCTTTCTGCCCTTGGAAGACAATCAGTGACAACAGGCATTGCCCCACAGGGTGTTAAATACTGGCAGCACAGCCAGCCTGCCCTTCAGGTCACCACTCTCTGATGCAGAGCAGGATGGCACCTCCCTGGAGCTGGTCTCTGGAGAACATGCAGGGCACAGCATTGGCCATCTCCCTCTATCTCACTTGTACAGGAATGCACCAAGGACTCCTTGGCCAAAAGGATTTGTCTTCAAAGAGATGGGTCTTTGAAGGTGAGACATCACCTTTGGAGAACAGCTATAAAAAAAATAAGCTTTGCAACATTTCATTACGTTTTACCCATTTCATCCTCCATCTCCCCCAGCTGTAACACGTTTCTGTTTCTCCTTCGCCTCTCTGCTATTGTTTTGTTAGCACGTCTGTCACTGTGGCTTTCAACAGATGCTGCTGCAATCTTCTTGCTGCAGAGTCCCATTAACTTCAACAATAACTTCAATAAATAACTTATTTCCCTTAAGATGCTCAAAGGCCTGTCTTGGGTCATTTTCTTTTTTGCTTAAATCTGTCATTAGAATTTATTGCAAAACATCTGGACATTCCCTTTTCTCTTTTTTTTCCTGCATGGTTCTGTTTTACTTTTAGTTTGCACTGTAGCTCTTCTGTACTTTTTATTTATTTATTTGCAACTTTGGTTAAATGTCTGTTTGGTTTTCCAACAAAACAAATGCCATAAATTCATAGAAATATCAGCTGGAGAGGAATTTTGGTGGTCTCCAGCCCAGTCCAATAACTGAAGCAACACTACCACCAGTGCTAGAGCAGGCCACCCACGACTTTGTCCAGTTATGCCAGGAAAACATCTCCAGAGGCTTTCCACGTCATCTTGGCTAGTGGGGTGCAGTGCTGCACATCCCTCCTGGCCTCCTCATCCTTCTGAGGGGGAAAAAGATATTCCTCAGCAGGAATGGGGCTGGTACAGGAGGGTAATCACTGGCAACCAAGGAATTTTGCAGCCCTTCAGCTGGTTGTTTTTACTTCAACTGATCACAGGTCCACCAGGAGCCAAGGGAAAGAAAAAAGGAAGACTGGGAAAGGTACACACCCAAGTGTCCTCTGGATCCAAGTATGTACCCCCCAAATACTGCACTCCTTAGAAGCTATGAGGAGAAAAATGGACAAAGCATAGGCAGGCAAGCCGAAGTCTGCAGTGGGACAGGACTTGGGAACAGGACTGCCAACCAAGAATTCTGTCTATTTTTGCATATGGCCAGACCAAGAAGAACAATTTCCCTTATATATTAACAGAAGGTGTGGAAATATTTCTACACATTATTGCTCAGACTGGTGATCCACGGAATACATGCACAAGGCCACTTGGCCCACCACCACTCCACAGCTACGAGAGCATCAACACGAGGGGCCCAGGCAAATACAGAGAAGCTCACGAGTGAAAGACCTGCCAGGGAAGTTTAACAGCGTTATCCCGGAGGCTGCCGTGGTTCTGCAGAAAGCTTTGCAAGCCATTCGCTTTGTTAAAGCCAACCAGCTCTACTAGCAGGAGAGCAACTGTACAAAATGTGTGGAAGCCAGCAAAATCAGTTCAATAGAAGTGAAGCAAATAACGTGTTGTGTAACAGCGAGCAAGGTAATATTTTACCTACGCAAGAAATTAAGAAAGGCTCTGTGGGGCTGGTATGCATGATCTCAGAAATACCTGGAAACAAACAATGAAACAAGTTCATTCCTGGCACCAGTCAAAGGGAGCCAGTTAGGAAGAAATGCACTGGGGAAAGATTTGGCCTCGTTGAAGTGTTTGCAAGAACAGTGCAAATGTTTGATCAATGGCTAAGAGAATCACGTTGAAAAGGGAGACACAAATTAACTCCAAAAGGTGGAGTATCTCTTTTACTTAAGGAGATGCATATTGCTAACCTTAAGAAATCAAACTTAAGGTGATTTCAAAACATTACGTGAATCCCCAATACATCTCAGCCTCCCTGTTTTGAACCACTGTCATGTAATTGAAACTACATTAGCTTAATGTGAATCATTCTCAGTTTATGCTGATGTAAATAAGGGCTGTTCAGATATAACAGATAAAGAATTAAGCTACACACTGGAGAAGGATGGGAAAAGTTGGCTTCTAATCTAGAAAATGGAGATAGGTTGATTAACATCCTTTTATGAAAAAAAACATTTTGGCTTGCTGGAGCAGCCCAGGTCACCTTACAGAGGCAAACTGCCTGCTGAGATGCAATCCAAATGAAAGTTGTTCTTTATATATTCCTTTCTAGTTCTGGCCTAAAATTCAGAGGCTTTAAAGCAGGTTTCATAAAAGTGAGTTGTGCTGGGAAAATAAGAAGGAAAAGGCTGCTTGGAAGCTTCCAAAAATGGACAAATTGATTAAGAGTTTTTGCCTGGTAGTGATCCACACATTAATTATTTCAGTGGTGCTTTATGGAGTTTATAAAGCTGTTATACAACTACAAGCACAGTTACTATTATGGATAGTGGGATCTACAAATGAATCTAAAGGAAGGGGGTCACTTGAATCCCGTGACATTAATCCAGGCTGGGGCAGGAATGCCTTTTGCTTCTTGGGATTACCCAACCACTTCTACCAGATAAAATGGGAAACACTCTACAGCTAAGCCCTCATGATTGTCATCATCCCTTCCCTCTGTTCATTCTTCAAACACCACTGGAAGAGCTTTGGGTGTGAGTAAAAAAAGACAGTGGATTCTAAACTCAAAATAATAGGATGCAATTTACCATGAAATGCAGACAACTTCGGCTAACGCTTACAAATTGCTTTCAAAGGCTTGGATTTCGGAGGCTGGGGAAATTCATGCCAGGAGGTGCAGAGCAGAGCTTCCACCGGGGTTTCTTCCCATAAGACATTTGTTTGCACACAGAGAACTGCTCTGTGAACCAAACCAACCCACCGCAGAGCCGGGGATTTGCTTCCCCACTGCACCAGTGCTCCCAAGGGACCCACTACTGTCAGCTCAGCTGGGGAACAGCTCTGGCTCAGGGCTGTGGTGAAACACACACCCAGGGCTGAGCACTCTCAGTAATGAGGGTATTGTGGTACTGCTGAATCAAAGCTGGAGAAGCAGACTCTCCTCTACCACATCATTCAACTGACAGCTGGCTTTGGAGAAACTGCTCAAAGACAATTCCTGGGCATTTTCCAGAAGATGGTTCGCTCCAAAGGCTGCTTCCCCAACAGCAAGATGGATGATGTGACATCAGCAATCATCTTTTTCCTTACAGTGTACCCTAAAACACACCAAGGAAGCCTGGCGCCCTCAGGCACTTCCAGCATTCCTCATGCCACATCCACCTCATCCACCTCCCTCCCATTTGCTGCTGGAAGCACATCACTCAGAGTGGGGGGACAGGACGTCCACTATTTCAGACTATTTGACCTGAACACACACACAGACAATGATAACTATGACCCAGGGTCACACAGGCAGAAACTAACCTTGGACATGGCATGATCCCTACCCAGCATTTTCCAGAATTTTGTGGTAATTCCATGTGTTTCATGTGTTCTTGAAATTTGTTTTTGCTTTGGTTTAAAATAGCCACTAAACAGAAGAGCCCAGCATTTTGAAATTTCCAACAAAGGATGAATTGTAGTCCTGGAGTGATCTGTGACCTGCTGCTCCACAGCCAAGGGCTCTGGAGCTGGGTGCCTCTGGCCTGGGAAGCTGGTGGGCTGGGAGCCTGCAGCCCTGATGGGAGATGGTAGACACCCACTTAGTTTTTCCAGAACCATTTTCTGTGATGGACCACTTTGTAGAAAGTTTTTATTTTAATTAATTGCCCTTCCTAATGTGAAGGAAAAAAAAAAAAAAAAAAGGCAAAAGTGGTGTCAAGCTTCTGGATCAATTCCAGTGCTGAAAGAAATTGCAAGCCTCAAACTATCAGTTTGCCTTTGAATAGCATCACCACTGAAAAAGAAACAAGCAAAAAAACCCACCCCACTGATAAGGTTACCTTATTACAGAGTGAGGGATATCCCCCCATGGTCTGTGTGGGGTTTACAACGCAGAACAGTTAGAGCCACTCTGCCACTGTATGGTGAAAAATACTTGTTACTTGTGCCATTACCAAGAGCTCAGACTGGGGACAAGGATCATTAAAAAAAAAAAAATCTGCTTCAGGACTGGTTACTAGTTTTCTTTCGAATTCCTTCCACTATGTTACTGCTAATTCAATTAATTTTTATGAACTACATTATTTTCAAAATGTCCATTCCTCAAAACTACACAAAGCATCTTCCCTTTCAGGCATCACAAATTCACTTATTCCCGTAACTCCCTCCTCTCAGACAAGCGGCTGAATGCCCCAGTTCTGCCAAAAGCAAGGAATGGGCCAAGCAAAATATGGCAGAGGTGCCAAGGAGGAGAAATTTGCCGAGTGCCCTCAGGAAACCCAGAACAGGTGGATGCAGCATGCCCAGCTGAGACCATGCTGAAAGGGCAGCATGGAGACACGGCACCACGGAACAGGTGGTGCTGGAAGCCAGGCCAAAGCACAGCCCCATTTTATTTTAAAGAAGAACAGAAATGTCTCTCTCTGAAGAGGTCCTTATGACTTTTGTCTCCCTTGCAAGTGGTAAAGGAGAACTGTAAACCTGCAGAAGTTAGATACAGTTTAAGAAGGCCCAAAATGACAGAGGATGTATCAGTGTAAAGGTCAGTTTAGACAGAAAAATATTATTCTCAATTTAACTGCAAAGTTTTCCACTCAAAAAGCACAACATAAAGCCTCCCACCTAGCCTTTCTCTATTAAAAAATGAGATTGGAGTCCTTTGTCTGCAAGCCAAGCAAAACAAACTCCAAGAGCTGATTTTTTTCATAAATCATGACAGCATCACTCTGCAGAAAAGAAAAGCAGCTTGGGAATTTCAGGGCTCACCGAAACAACTGTGTCCAGGGCTCAGTCCTGGAGAGAGACACAAAAGCCCAACCCAGCTCCACAAACAGAGGTGATGAGAGATTCCCAGCCATTAATCTTTGACAACAAAGCATCATCTTTGAAATGAGAAGCAATTGCTGCCTCTATCTCGGGTTCACCTCACGTCTTAAACTGTAAATTGCACAGATCAATCTTATCAGGAATCCAGAGGGCAGAGTGTCTGATTTCAGTTTTATACATGTTTAATACAAGGTTGACCAGATAAGTCAAAGTGGACAATTTCTACAGTGAACTTAATATTGTTTCTGTACAGCAAGTGTGTATTTCTAGTGAGTTTATGGACACAGCCACAGTGATAACAGATTTCTTAGTTTATGAAAGATTTGACAAAATGGGATTTCAGCGCCAAGTAGAAGAAGTCTGGCTGCGTTTTAAGAGCTGTTAAAGAAGTTTAAGAGAACCATATTTAAGATCAAACAGGTTTTCATTCCAGCCATTTAAAAATATTTTTAATACCTGAGTTACACTGAAGAATATTGCAAACCAAGACATTTCCAGCTAAAAAATCCAAGTGTTTTTTTTTGAAACTCTAGAGGGATTTTCTTTCCTTGAATGCTTAGAAAAGTTTTTTCTAAACAAAACACCCAAAACACTTAGAAAATGTACATATCTGAGCATTCCTGAATCTGCTCTTCACCTTTTATTCCCCAGAAACTTTCTTAAGGCTTTGACTCCTACGACATCTGAGTGCCTCGCTACAAAGAACACTCGGCATCCCTCTTTTACAGGAGGGAGAAATGAAAGAGGAGGCCCAGTTACATGGAATTAATTTGCTCAAGATCAACCAGCAAAAGCAAAACAGATCATAGCACCTAGTCTGCCCCATGTTAAGAGGCATTAGATTCCACTGCTCAAAACATTTTGCCTTGCAATATGCAAAGCTTTGTGAAAGTCTCTATATTTTATTTTTTCATTTGATGAACTTCATGTCATGCGTGCCAGTAGAGATCAGGCAGATAGGCCAGGAGTCTGTATACTGGACATCTTTGTGGCTAAGGATTTCCAGAGGATTCTATAACCCAAGCAAGTCCAGGAAATACAGAAAAGTTGAGACCTAGGCACCTATATTTATTTTCTAGAGCTTTCCAAAAAGCATACAGAGCAGGCTCCAAACCCTTTACAAACATCACTGTGAAGATGTGAGGGATTGGAGGTGTTTTGGAACACTTAATCATGTCCATGTGCTTCAAGCAGGAGCTTGAAAACATGGCCACAAGGATCTTCCTGCAAATACCTGCCTCATTTGTGTAAAATCTGGGACTATGGACACAAGGGCTGATATCAGTGCCAACGACTTTTATGACTGGTTTCCTCTCACCACTATTTTTGTGATTTTTTTTTCAATGTAGCTATCTAAAAAAAAAAAAAAAAGGCAGTAAAATAAGTGAACTGAAACCATAAGTCTGGGGTGTTTTAAGCACTTCTGAAGGTTTGTGGCACAGTTCACACAGGATTGGTTCAGTTCCCCCATTGTTTGGCTGCAATTTTTAGGAGAAGTTTCATGGGGTGAGCGCAGACTGAAGGGCAGGGCTTGATCACACGGCTCCAGCAGGAGCAGGGCTGATGTAAAGCACCGGCCAGGGAGCAGGGCTGGGAGCTGCCAGCTGAATTTGCTGGAACAGCCATGGAACAGAAACAAGCCATGATGCAAACAGCTGAACTCTTTTTTTTTTTTTTTAATTTGAGCTCATTTTCAGACTGCTTCAAAAAACTATTCCCTGTTCATTCCATTACAAAACGTGAAGCTTACTCCAGAATGACTCACTCTGTCACCAAGGGAGAAGGTATGATCTGCCACATGTGTCAGAAAAGGCCTATAAGGTAATTTTCATTCTCTCAACATATGAAAACTATTATTTCCTTGCATAATGAAAATGGAAGGGTGTAGGTGGAAATCCCCAGATGGACACAAAAATGAAAAAAAACACTGGTGGATTGCTAATCACGTTTTGAAAAAAACAAATGCATTTCAACCATAACAAATACTTCCGTGTATGGGAAGAAGGTTTTTCTCATCTGCAGCATCCACATAACATTTGGCAATAACAGCATAATCCAGGATTCATATGTGAGTGTATCTAATTTCTGATGCTCACATTTCATGATGAGTTGAGCTACCCAGGAAATTCAGGTGCCATAAAGGGTAAGTATCCACACAGAGCATATCTTTTGCTTCCTCTGTAGTTTCATTACTCTTTGGTACACTTCCAGATCATATGAAATACAATCTCACTCACCATGTTTTCTGGACCCTCAGCACTTGAATTAAGCACTCACAGATGTTCCCTTTGCTCTCCTTTAAGCATGATGGATCCCCTCACTGCAGGCTCTCTGCTGAGGTACAGTTGTTGTCTCACTTTGAAAGGAATTTCAGAAAACATTTCAGTTCATCTGTGGAATTTTCCATCTGAGTGTAGTTATTTATTTGCATTGCCACCACGCACCAGAGCAGCCACTTGCAAGGGCCCTACTCTAAAGGTACTGATGAAACTTATATGTCCCCACTACAAGTTTCCCGGAGGACTGTGACAAAGCAGAACCCAGCATTTTTTCTTTTTAATAACCTCAAGCTAAAAAGAGAGACGGAAAAAGGAAATGTTAAGGGAAAGGAACCAGGACTGAGGATTTTTCTGGTGAATCAGTAGGGTCAGTGCTGTAACTCTGCTGCCTGTGAAAGTGCCACTGAGACAGATAGCTGAGCTCTCAAACTGGTGAATTTTTCAAGCAGCGTTTCACAACATCCAGATTGGGAGCATCTCTTTCCCAAGATGGGAAAAGATCTCCTGATTTTAGTCTTCACAAACACACACAGTTGAACAAACACCATGAATATTTCACGTGTGCTGAGACTTGCCTCATAGGTCAGATATCCAGAAAGGGCTTGGTGGGCAGGAGTAGACCCCACCCCCCTTTGCTACTGAGGTGGGACACCCACACTGCAAACCAGCTGCTATTTGCACTCCAGCACTAAAGGGCTTCTGGGGGCTCTGATGGTCCCTGTAAAAGCCTCAGGGCTCAGTTCAAAGCAGCCCTCGGTGAAGCAGGAGAAATTCCACTATTTCACCAGCTCACACCAGATAAGAGTTACTCAGATCACAAGGCTGGGTGGCCACCATCAGACCTGTATGCTGAGAAATATTGAGTCATTCTGGAAAGTGTGTGCTGCTGCACAGAAACCCACGGAGAAATAAGCTCATGGCTCGTGTACGTACACCAGCCCACCTTAGAGGGCAGGCAAGATTAGAGACACAGCTGGGAAAGGAGCCCCATCCTCAGCAGCAGGGCTCAGTCTCACAGCAATAGGCGACTTGTTCACTCTCCACACCAGCACTGACTGAGCTGACACAGCTGCCAGAGCCCAGGTCTTGTGCCCACTTTATAGCACAGGCTTTGCTGCTCTCCTGGGTTAAAGAATCCCACTGGGAGACACAAGCAGGACCCAAATGAGACAAAGCCTCTACCCAGCAGGAACCCAGCACAATCACTGGAGGGGCACAGCTGCTCAAACAGCCATCATCATCATCCTCCTCCTCCTTGTCCTCATCCTCCTCTTCCTCCTCCTCCTACTACCTGTCCAGACCAGAGCTGCACAACAGCTCTTTACCACCCTGAACCTGAATCCAATTCTGTGCTCAAAGAAGCAGCCGAGAACACCACCAGAAGCCAGTGCTCCAGGCCAGAACTCCTCTATTGCCTCTCAGATCAGCAGCACACCCCTGCAGCTCCCAGCCTCAGTGCAAAGTGTCTGCAAAGCCGGCCATGACAGCAATCAGAGTCTGTTCCACAAGCTGGGACCTCACACAGCAGCCCGGTGCCAGGGACACAGAAAAGGCTGTCCTCCGGCTTTCCACAGCAACAACAGCAGGGATGTCCACACAGCTATGGGAAACAGCAGAGGAATACAACTCTTGGGCTGGTTTTCATACACATTGCCCTTCTCTCTGGCAGATGGGTTTGAACTTTGCCTTCAAAACTACACCTTCAAGTGCTCTGAAGGGTGACAGCACACCAGGCAGCACCAAGGAGCAGGAGCAGCCAGAGCATGGCTGACATGGAGCATGGGCTCGGTGACTGTAGCAGCAGAGTCACAACAAGATGTGTTCCTTGTGGGGATTTGGGGATGCAGGTAATCAGCCAGATTTAAGAAAGTTTTGCAGAGGCAGCAAAAGACATGTCACCTCTGCAGGGTTTTTAAAAACCTGTTCCAAATGGGAAAGTGTTCCTAGAGGAAATATTTTTCAGAAGAAATTAAAAAGATTTTGACAACTCAACCTATTGTCTTCCAGTTCTTGGATATTTACTAGCTTACTAACATTTTCCGCACCCCTGAGAATTCACACGGCCAAGGCAGAAAGCCAGTGCAAATATTCAATCTGACTCTTCCAACTGAAAAAATGTAATGAAAAGAGGAACTTTTGGGGGGTAACCTCAGCTCATCTGCAATGGTAGCTTTTATTCAAAATGGGCCCGAGCCAAGTTTCCTTGCTCTCTCCTCCCTCCTTTCAGGACTGTGCTGTCACGGGAGCTGGAGACTCCATGCAGAGTTTCTGCAGAAGGGCTGTTTTAGGAGGTGAAGCACCTCATAGGTGCAGCTTCCCCTTGCCTCGAGTGGTGATCAAACAGGAACCTTAGGGGCCCAATTGCCCTTGTACTCGTGCCCGTTCTCTGTGCACTGACGTCAAATGTGCTGCACATTTGTGCTGGCATAAATAGCAAGGGAAGAGAATCAATTTCTGTTCAGCCAAACGCAGGTCACTTCCATCCTCTGGCCAAAAGTACTCTCAGGATAGCATACAATTTGGTCCATTGATTTTAATATATTGGCATTTCCTCCCTCTTACTGTGCGAACACATTGTTTACAATTTCAGTAAGCCACTTTGGAAAACACTCTTATGAATCAGGATACATAAAAGCTTGTCCTGTTTGCCTCCAGTGTCAGACATTGCTAGTGTGGGAGGTAGGTCAATTGAGGATACAAAAAAGCCCCACCTCAAGCATTCTTCACTAATTCTTTAGTGTTTCAGGTGTGTTTCTGAAATTCATTAGTTCTTCTGGACTGTAAATCTGTTGAACATTACAACAATCACCCAAGAGGAGTCTTGTTCAGTGGAGATATTTTAATCTGTTAATTCATTTACAGTAGCTATCGGTATCCCTTTAAAGTGGCCATTGCTCATGCACTGAATCTGTTGGCAGGAAGGCCTCATTCGTTTGCTGTTTGTGTGTTACTTTAAACCAAAGAGTAAAAGGATAATCTGGATGCAATGTGTATTCGGGATTGGTTTGGCTCTTTTGCAAAGAGTAAGCATGGAGCTTCTCTTCAATTAGCAGGAGAGGAGGCAAAGCAGGAATTGCTCTATGAATTGCCTATAGTATTTGACGAGACAGCGGAGGATACGGCTGCGCTTTCCAGACCAAAATGAGTCACCTGTTGTCTGCAGGAGCTCATGCCAAGAATGGTCAGATCTGAGCCCAAGGGAGTGCTTTCCAGAGGACTTCAGCCAACAGCTGTTTCCCTTCAGCTGGGTTGTGCTGAGAATCTAGCCTCAAGTTAAAGCATGAAAAGAAAAAGTGGTACTAGATGCCAAAAGAAGTGTGAAGACCAAATTTCCTGATAAAATGGAAACATGGATTGCTGGAATTATCTACCCTACTTTTTTGCTCACACACTATTCCCAGAGTAGCATGGTGACCCTGTCAGGCAACCAATCGACCAATGGTGAGTGCTGGAAAGTTCCTGCTTCCTCAGGAACAGATCAGAGGATAAATTTCATTAATACATGTGTTCAACATGATCCAGACCTTTAAGCAGATAATTGTTCAAGCAGTGTTAAAGTCCAGGGATTGTTTGGGAGAGGCAATTTCCATAGTGGCCAGTGAGAAGGCTAAAGTAAGGATGAGGAATGCTAGATCGTGTCCTGCTCCATCACAGACCATTTCTAGGCATATTGCTTATCACTGACCTCACAGTATTATAGATACCTGACCAGCCCATCCAGTTTTGGTGGGAGCTTGGTGCTCTGAATCTTAATGGATCTGGAGCTTGGTCAGTTTAGTCACCTTTCTGTGAAATTGTGAAAAATGCTTTCCTCCTCCATATAGGAATTACTGTGAGACTAGCTGAGGAGCACAGAGCTCCTCCCCACTTAAGGCCTCAGCAGTGAACTGTCTTCCTTGCACAGCCCTGCAGGAATTTTAGCACCCATGATAAAATCCCAACCAGAGCCCACACTGTGCTCTCTAAATGGCAAGTCACTGCAGAGAAACAGCACTTGAGACCCTTTCCGTCACCACCACACAAACATAAGCTAGTTTTATGCAGGATCTCAAAGGAAAAACCTAATCTTTCCCACTGCAATTATCACCAGAAGCCTTCAGATGGTCAGTGTAGGATGCAAGAGTAATTCTCCCGCCTAACAGCTGTAACACTTGGCCAGATTCTGCAGAGATTACAGCAATCAAGTGCCCGGCGGGGAGCTTGCTCTTACTCCCTGCCTCTGCTCTTTCCAGAGGCACGTGTGACTACCACACCTATCATGCTTTTTAACATCTTCACCTCTTTGCAAGGGAGCCAGAGTAGCGTATATCTCATTTCAAGGAGTGTGCTCAACCTGCCTCCCAGACACCGGTGATTCCCAACATGGACAGACAGCAGAAAGCGGCTATAAAATGTTCATTTCTGTGTAAAGACTGAAAACAATTTGCAAAGCCTGAATTCTTTAAAAAAATTATTACTGATTCAAAAGAAAGACATCTTTTCAATAGACTTTAAAACCAGGAAGGATCACTGATCAAGTCTGACTCCTAGTAAAACACAGGTCAATTATTTCATCCAGTGAAGCCAGTGTCCTGCCCATGCAGGCAAAATGAGTCTTCCAATTAGTACTGGTTAGAGCCTTCCAGTGCAGTATCAGGAAATTCTATTTCATTGGAAGTGAAATGTGTCAGCTTCAATTACCATTTCATTTTGAAAAAAGTATCAGTCTACAGATTTCGAGGACAGGCCAAATGTAAAATTTTCCTTTTCCCTTTTGTGATGGTTTTTGTATAATTTCTTGGAGGAATATAGAAGCATGAAAAATAAAATGTTTTGATGAATATTCAGCTTTCACATGAAAATTAAATAACTGTGTTTACTCTTCTCTTAAAACCTCATTCTCACAGTGGCATCAACAAACCAAATAGAAGATCATACAGACAGTAAAGGGATTAGCAGATATATGGCAACATTCACACTCCCTTTTATGCAGTAACACCATGTTTACACCCACATGAGTAAAGGCAGCAAGGACAAAAGCCAGTTATGAGTCCCTCAAAATCTCTTCGAAAGAAACCCTTTGGCTAAAACATGTGTGTGATGTTCAGCCAGAAAAATATTTTCTTCCCTGTATTCATATTCCTCATATTCATACTGATGGGAAAGAAAAGTCATTCTCAAGACATGAAAAAGACTACTTAATCATTGAAAGTTCTAATGAATTTTCGCACCCTCTGTCACAAAGCCTTGCTTACAGACATCAAATGATCTTCTAATTATTGAAACCTTCTTTAATTCAAGTTGCTTTGAGGCTTTCCCAGAGTGCTCAGAATTTCCTTCTAAAGAAATTTCAAACTGTAACACAGCTGACTAAATGAACCTGCATGTGCTACCCTTGCTTTTGACTGTCCAGGACTATCATAAGGAAGCTTCGCAGTGCACTGCATTTTCAGGCATAATACCTACCAAAGATTTTCTCCTTTGTCCATTTTCTTATTTTCTCCCTTGCAGGTTATATCACTACAATTTTCCCCACAGAAAATTCAAAGAATTTTAATTTAAAATGGGATGTTCAGGAGGGAAATTACTATGCTTCTGTGGTCTTCTCTACCCCTCACATAAAGAATGTAAATAACCAAAAATCAAAACAAACCCAAACAAGCCTAGACATTAGGACTAAACAGGAAGGGTGGAGGGAAATGTACAATTTTGAACTGGGTTCCAATTTTGAAACCAGAACTGTGCATTAGGTGTCAATTTTAACACTTTTCTGCTGTGTATCAATTTGAAGCTCTCATTTTCTCGCTTTCAGCCCTAGTGAGCCTGTCCCTACAAGAGCTCCACAAAGCTTTCCTTCCTAAATAGTTACTTTCTAGGAAGCTGAGCTCAAGCATAAGGAGGCTCTCCAACAGTGACACCACACTGGGGCAAGTGCTGCTGATGGTCCCAAGGACAAAGCACACAATGGACTCAAGGGAGTCGTGCACTGTTGAGTGCACTCAGCTTTGAAATACACTCTCTCTTGGAATGAAACCAAATTTCCATCACTGCAGTATCCTACAATATTTATATAATTCAGGTGTTTGGTACCGTATCAGGAGACAGGATAATCTGAACAACCAGCAATGTATTCCTCAGATGGGTGAAGCAACTTGTAGGGCATTCAGGGTCCTGGTGGAACAGACCACATCAAGAATGATCCCCAACCCTACATAAACCAAAGCTGAGCCAGCTCCGTAGACACCTATCTATGGTGTAGGCACTGCCTGGATGCAATTGTGTACCACCCTATGGAGATATTAGTGGACTGGATGCTTTCACACACCCTGAAAGTCTCAGCATGGAAGAGGTAAGTCTATAGACATAAATAAAAAGCCCAAAGCTTCTCATTCTGAAAGCGTAATTATCTGTCTGACTTCAGAATTTATGCTGTTACTCATTAGTAGAGTATCTGAGAACATTCCAGTTTAAATCAGTGGGAACAGAAAAATCTCTGGTGGTGGTACTTTTTGAACCTCCCTACTTGAAAGCTGAACAAACATGTACCTTGCATCCATAAAGATTTTTTGTTTCATCTGAGAGCAGGCAACTGTGCTTTATTAATGTTTGCAAGGACATTAAGGTCACACAGGTCAAAACCTGTGCTTGTATTAAGCTCAAGTAGCAATGATATAACATCAGTTAATTTGACAGTACAGGGAAAGAGCCACAGAGGGCCTACAAATGCACAATGCACCAGTTTTAAACATTCATTCCTGTTGCCACATTTGCAGCTGCCAGAGATGCAGTGAGTTTACCTTGATGTTGCAAGGAAGTAAGGCAGAAAGTGCTTACGAATGGTTATGAGGGCAATAGGAGAGGGCAAACAATGAACTATGTGAGAAAAAGGCAGCATTGCCACATCTGAACTCAGCGGTAACCACTGAAAAGCACCTCGGGCTACCTGGGGCCATTCATGTAGAAAAGCATGGAATTACAAAAACGGGGTGGGCTGACGCCTTCACCTGGAATGGGGTCCACTGCATTTTGTTTGGGAGTCTCTCTAGATTTAACATACCTAGACCTTCATTTCCAATTCAGCTACAAAGAGATGTCTAAGCATCCCTGATACAGAGAAATTTAGCAACTCATACCCTACTGCACCAAACACAGCTGTTATCAGCACCAACTACAGCTCTTGTCAGCACCAAGAGCCAAACCATTTGTCCCACACTCCACTCTCATTAAGTGTGCCCTCCTAACGGGAGTGACAACAGAAGGACAACTGTGGCAGAGGTAAGCATCAAGCTGAAGACGTCAAGTGCTTACCACAAGGAGACATAAGTGCAATTTTCGGTGATCCCTCATGCATTTTGCAGGGAAATGCTTTACTGTGGGGGTCCTTGGAAGCTCAGAGTGGAATGGGACACTTTTTTCTCCTGCTTGAGCTTCCCTGTGACTGACTTAGCTGCGGAAACACCTCCTATTCAGGAAAATGTGTTCCAGGCAGTGCAAAATGGGTCATTTTGTTAAACTGAGTGTTTTCTGCTTTCCTGGCCACTTGCCACCATGGCAAATGCAGTGAGAGATAGGAAACTCTTCAGACTTGTGGGAATGACACCTCTAAAGTTAACTCAAGGAGTTTTCTAAAAAATACAGAGCCTTGTTGTGCTCTCAGTTACATCCGTGCAACCCATTTGACATTTCTTCTATGTTCACCTCTAACACAGTGAGGCAGCTAATGAGCTCTACAAGTGCTGGACTCTGACTTGGCACCAAAAAAGGAGTAAACAAATTGAATATTAGACAGTTGACTATGCCAAATGAGATCCCGAGACAAGATCTGTATTGAACACAGCCTTTGAGAAGAGAAGGGAAATTTCTTCAGGTTCTGGGGTGGAAAATCCTTTGCATATTCTCTTGTGCTGCATTTTGTAGGCTGATTTTCTACCAGGCAGACTCCAGAGACAGTGCAAGTACACCAGAGAGGCTACATTGATGTAAAGACAAATGGGTGAATTAGATAAAATAATTTTCAGCCTTTTCACATAAGAAACGTGGGCTTGTCTGCAAGTGTCAGGGAGCAGAAAAAGCGAGGCTACTCCCGGAGGGAAGGTAAGCCAGGAGGGATCTCACTGCCAGGTATTCCACAATACCAAGGACAGCCCTGGAGGCGGCAGCCGGGTCCAGCCAAGAGTCCTGACCACAAAGGCAACCCCACAGTGGTGAGTGAGGCAGATCCCAGGTGATGCAGGGAAGTCAATCCAAAAGTCAGGATTAAGGATCTGGTCCAATGACAGCCAGGGAGACCCACAATAACACAGCAGTGTAGGTCATGCCAGGAAGGCACTCTGCAGGCTGAGGTCTAGAGCAAGGAACTCTATGGCTGTGGCTGTAGAT
This sequence comes from Callaeas wilsoni, assembly GCA_013398955.1. Taxonomy (NCBI): domain Eukaryota; kingdom Metazoa; phylum Chordata; class Aves; order Passeriformes; family Callaeidae; genus Callaeas; species Callaeas wilsoni. The sequence continues at coordinate 53,752 of VWPU01018856.1, read as the reverse complement.
TCCTCTAACACTGCTCTGGCACAGAGGGGCTGAAGGCTCAGGGCTGAGCTGAAATAAAGGCCCACGTATGAGGCCCCAGGTGAGCTTGGTCGGGGCCATTAAGGCTCATTAGTGCACTCAGGAACCTGACAGTAAAATATACAGATTTTTTTTTTAATACGTATATATACATTTATGAATTGCTTAGAGCATGACATAAGGACCTGTTGAAATCCATGGAAAGATCTAAGCCAGTCCTCAAGGAGGCCAAACCAAGAGATTAAAAAGATGATGCAATAAAGTGTAGAGGTTCTGCTTAAATCAGCCCCACCTGGTTGAGGCTGAGATGCTGTGGGTAATCAGGTGAGGAAGCTGACGTCATCTCCACATCTGACAGATTAAACGTTTCAGAGAATTGACTCAAGCCTTTTTACATGGAATCACTGAGCAACTTCTTTTTAACAGCTGTACTACTACACTTACACCGCACTAACGTGGGTAGTGAAGCAATAATCTGACACGCCAACTCCACTGGAGTCACTTAGAAAGAGAATGAGAGTGTTGGCTCAGCCTTGTTGGAATAAATACGTTTTCGCTTTTTTGTGAGTATTACTGTCATCAGTGATTAATTGGAATAATGAGCCATGACAGTGAGCTAGCAGAGGTTCCTAAAGATGAAAGGTACATCATACCAGAGAGAGAAAACCGCTAGCCCTTACAAAAGACATTCATTGTCTCTAGGGAAAATAGAAGTAGTACAATTAGAGGCATACAGTAGACATTATCCCCTCCCAGAATATAGTTTTGGAGTAGGAAAAAGTGGCATTTCACCCAGAGATTATGAAACATTCAGTTCCGACACAGTGGAGATCATTTTCAGCAGTCTTGATCTGGTATTGCATTTAATATGACACAGGGACTTAAGGGCACTTAAACACTATCTGTGGAGTACATGAACAGAAATTTAGTCATACTCACATAGACAAGAGCATGTAGAAGTATGACCCCTCTTTTGCAATCTCATGGCTCTGCTTCCTCCTGTCCAAAGAGAAAACAACAGGAATATATGCCTGCTGCACGAGTTTCTCTCTGGGCTCTGCTCTTCACAAGTGATGTTATATTCATACCCAATTGTCACAACTAAAAGAATAAATAAAACACCTAAAATATACATGAACGATCTTCTTCCCCTGCAGCATGTGATGTTCAAACACACTCAGAAACACAGACATCAGACTCATGACTTCCCTTTACAGCTGGGCTGCATAATTTCTCTAAGGCCCAACAATAAAATTCCCTTCCTTCCCTGAACCCTGCTGAATTCCTGTGTTTCACAAGGGAATCATCTCTTTTGTGGAAGAAAATATTTCCTTCTGCTGCTTCTACATTTGCAGCTTTCAAATCTCTGAGTGTTTGAGGAGGAAAGATAAATAAGAGCATGCGATTTATTTTCCTTAGCTAGACAGAAAGTGTGGTCTGAATGAAAAATTAGGGCTCCAGATGCTCTTCAAAATCATCAGTCACTGCTTTCAGGGTGTGCAGCTCTTTTTAGAAAGGGACTGTTTCCACAAAGTCCTTTAGCTGAGGGCCAGACTTTGAAAGCTTAACCTTAAATGTGAGCATCCTCTCAAAACTTCCCCTTAGCCTCTACAGTGGGCTTGACAACCTCCAGCCTCCTCACCTGCCCTCTTTGCCGACTTCTGCTGCTGGGTGCAACTTAGCTTTTCAGCAACACCTGGTGCTGGCCAGAGAGAATGCACAGTCTGCTGGCACTCCATAGGGAAGGAAGGCTTGCAAAGGCAGAAGTGAGTGTCCCAGTCACTCCCCATGAATGTTGATAGTAGCTATACATCAGCCCACACCTTTCTGTTTCTGGCAGTACTATCTACATCTATCAATTAAAATCGCTGAGTTTTTTGCCAGAAGTCCAAGCCTGGGAGGAAGATCCTGAGAGCTACCAAAGATAAAGGAATCTTGACAGCTGAGTGCTACCTACCTTCTCTTTATCTAATTGTATCAAGAAATGTTTCATAAAGAGATCCTGACTCACTTCTCACACTTGTTAATTAAACTGTGTTTCAGCAGTAATTTAGTGTTAATACTCTTCCCTTACAATGTTCTGTAAGGCTTTTTTAAGTAAAGGCCTTTGTAAGAAAACTTTCTGAGAATAGAGAATACCATCCAGGATCAGGATTGGACTGAGTAACATTCTGACACATAAAGAACGGCCAAAACCAAGGATGGTTCCATCTGAGATCAACCCACAGCCTGACAAATTAACACATACCCCATCCCGAGAAACTCAGGTCAGATGTTCAGTTTGGGCTCCTGAGGGCATAGACTGCAGCCTTTGTCTTCTCCACCTCCAGCAGCTGCCAGTTCCACTGTTTGATAGATTTGTTGTGGATGGCCTCATGCTTGCTGTAGGGAGAATAGAACACAAAAAGTCCCAGGTTAACCCCAGAGTGAAATGAGAATTGTAATTCAAAATATTGGTATGAGATGGAGAACCATTTCCCCTAAGGTCCTGGGTAAGACACAGAACTATTTTGAGCAGCCAGGTGTTGAGGAGACAGAAAGGACACAATAACTGTGTCATTGAAAGGTTGTTTATCTGCTGCCCCCCTGGCCAGGTGGCTTCAGTGGCCTGTGCTCACACAAAAAATGCCACGCCTCTTCCTCCCACCTTTTCAGCAGCCCAGTCCTACCTAAGCTCCCCGTGGCAGGACACCCACAAAAGAGAGGGATTTGCTCAGGTTAGAGCCAGCCTGACCTAGAACAGCTCATGAGACTGTGGGTTTGGTTCTTGCAGAGAATCCTGCCTTTTGCTCTGCCGTGTGAGAAGCACAGATGCACATTCAGGCAACCCCAGTGAGCCATGGATCCTGGGAGGAGTTTTACACCAGCATGGTCTGCCCCTGACTGAGGCTGAGCACAGCATCGGAGTGACAGATGTGATGTCAGGTACGCTGCTGCCGTAATTAATCAGTTGCAATTATAGTTCAGATACATTCACATCTCATTTGGCCAGCAGCACCAAGAGCATGAAAGGGCTCCCTTAGCACACAGTCAGCATGATTTTATTGTTATGCATGAGATAAAGCATAATAAAGCAAGGGAGTATTCGCAAGGAAGAGCCTGAGACTTGGAGAGAATTCAAGTTTTGTTCCCAGCTTTACCACAGACCTCATCTGTGACTTGGAGTGAATCACCTCGTTTTTATCCTGTACAGTGTGGATTCTCCCTCCTCTTTGTTACTCTTATCAGTCTGGGGAAGAGTCTCTGACAGTGTGCAGGCATCTAACAGCCAGCATGTACGCACCTTAAACCAGCTTTGAGATGTCTCTGTAATTGTAAGAAAAAAATCTGCTTTGATAGATGAATTATATTCTTCTGTCTCATAAACACATTTGCTTGCATAACATTAATCAAGCTGAGTTTTATTCTTAGATATTTTATACAAAAAATATCATGGTAGTATCCTGGGAACTAGAGAGATCTATTGAGTAGGCACCCACATTTGTGAACCAAGTAGAGACTGAGCACTTCCTTCTTAAGGACCTCTCTTGTAGTTACTCACGTCCTGTAGTGAGCCATGGGGACCAGATGTTGGGGCACTGTGGGAAAACCTGCAGTGACTGAGCCTCTCTTCAGAGAACAGTAGATACCTCTGAAATGCTTCGCCAGTGTTAAACCCAAGAAGACCCTACAGCCTCAGCTGAATCAGAGGGTTGGTCCCTCACAAAGGCTGTCTTTGCCAGCATGTTTGACTAAAATGCAAACTTCTGAGCTTCTGAGCTGTTCATTTTTCCAGGAGCAAAATCTTAAAGCCTGTCCCTAAATATCAAGACAACCTTATCTTCATGATGTTTGGGTTTTTGAAAGAGACAAACTGACTTGCATTTACTGTGTGCTGTTCCAGCACACCACCATTCCAGAACTGCTGAATATGTGAGTTCTGACTCAGGAGAACATTTTCATTTAAGCCATGCACTGGGGTTCTCTATGAAATAAAACCCCATAACTCCAAATAACTCTTTGTTAACTTCAAAGCCCTGGCAAGAGCTTCGGAGCTCACAAGACACACTAAGAGCTGGCAGCTGGGACTATCAGGCTGACAAAGAAGCCTCCTGGCCACACTTACCGTATAAACAAGAAAGGTCAGATCATTCTCCTATGGAATATGACACTGCTTCCCCATGGGGTAACTATTCGGTTACATGGACTGGCATGACCCAGCCCCTGTGTAGGAGAGTGAAGAGAGCTGTACACACCAGACTCTTCTTTTGTAGACCCTGCAAAGCAAAGCCTGATTGATGGTATGGCTTTCTAGTGACAGCGCACAGAAAATACCTCTGGCCATGCCCTTCCCTGAAAAGGTAAACACAGCCCTTCGGCCTTCTGAGGGAGCGATCAACACCTCGGGGCCCTGGCTCAGCTAAACCAGCAGCTGGCAAAAGCCCCAGCAGAGGAGAAAAGCAACTCTGAGCTGCTCCTCCAAGGCTGATATCTCACAGGGACATTTCACGACAGAATGAGGACAACCAAAAAGACTCTGCCTCATCCTTTGCCATTGCCTGCCTTCTCCGCTGCTGTTCCACTCCATCCTGCACTCCTCCTCTCTGCAAGGAGGTGGGACCCATCTCAATTATGGCTTCTGAAGGCAGGGATCATGTTTGCTCTACCCTTAAATAAAGGCAAGCACACTGATCCCAGGCCCAGCAACATTAACCCTCTGCTAGTGCAGTTCACTGGGAGAGTTCAGGTAAGAGTGGGATTCATAGGGAATGAGTCACACAGAGGGGAGGCGAGCCAGCAGACCTGTCACACCACCAAATCTTCAGACCATCAGAGGGAAAAAATGTGAAGTACATATTGCAAAATGTGCCTCTCGCAGATGTGGAGTCACTGATAAACAATCCTCAAACACTGTTGTTCAAATAACACTTGAATCCTTCTCTGACTCAGTGATCAATGAGCGACAGAAAGAACAACAGTTAGCTAAGACAGCAGAAAATGTTAAAGAAAGCAGTAAGCCAAGTGTGACATTCCCAGCTCAGCCTTTAGTGAGCTGGGTCAGAAAATTACTGAAAAAGTCACTGTTCTTAATAAATCCCCTACAAAGCTATAATAGTGGAGCTTCCATTAGAAAACATTCATCAGCTGCTTTGCAGTCAATGGCAATTCTTAAAGTGGGAGAGCATTTATAGCTCTGTCCATTTTCTCCTAATCTTCATGTGTTTCCCTGGCACTTTTTCATTTTCTTGCTCTTGATTAAAGAGCACTGGGAATCTCTCTCAAAATAACTGTCAGGATCAGATCACATTTGCTCCAAAAGCAGCAAAAATAATAAGAAAACTAGGAGAAAAAACTTAGTTAAATATTGCTTAAGTGTTTAATTTAGGGCTTTGCTTAAAGAACTTTTTCTTTAATGAGTTAAAAGTGAAATAAAAAGAAGTTGCTGTTCCATGGAGAAATCCACACAACTGTTGGCTCAGAGCAGTGCCTTCCCATTTGCCCAATAGAAAAAAATGAAAGCTTTTCAGTAAATGACTAAACAGATATGTATGTCCATGACCGGAATTACCCATTTCTGTATTTGCCCAAAATGATCAAGGCATGACCATGTAGTTTTTTTCATTTTACAGAAGTAGTCTTAGTCAAACTAAGACTGTTTCACCACAGGCAAGCAAGTCAGCAAGGTTTTTAATTATAAAAAGCCCAACATAAGCATCCACCCCTCCCCAACCAAACCCAGCACAAGTTTAAACAACCCTCCTGAGGAACTTAGATGTATCTCTCTTGAGCAAAACAAAAGCTGCTGATCTTTGGAAACACTGAACAGAGCCACTCCCATTTACATTTTAAGATTTTACAAGGATTAAAAACTACTTGTGTGATTAAAAGGGCTGCAAGGCCACGTTTTGTACATTTTGCCAAAGTAGCACCAGAAGTCAGTGGCAAAGCAGGAATTTAACCTCTGAGCACCTGTCCAGCACTCTAATCCCCTGGCAACCTCCCCTCCGTGCCTGACGAAACCAGGGCAAAATCCAGAAGATACATGAGGGAATTGTGTTGTCCAGGTTAGCCCAACCGTGCCACCAGCCACTGCTGACACGTGGTCCATGGTGAGGTGAAGGAGGACAGCGTGCTCACACCTGCAGTCCTTCCCCAACAGGCAAGGACTGTCTCCAAGGCACCTGCAGAGAGCACAAGGTACCCAACAAGGCCTTCACCCAGGCAGTCCAAGGAAATAACAAACTCCATTTTACAGCGAAAGATTTTTATTTGCCCTGGCGCTATTGTGAACTGACAGAGAAGCTTATCTCTCCTCACAACACCAGCCTGATGAAAAGAAATAGAGTGCCTGCGAAAAGGTGCCACCCTTTGAGAAAAGGCATTGTGCTACATTTACTTTGGACAGGGACAGTGAAGAAGAAATCAGGAGCACCTGAGGCTTTAAAAACCACACAGGTTGACAAGACCTAGTGAGGAAGGTGGTGCTGGGGTGAAGACCCGTGCCAGGGCTCAGGAGACGGTGGTCTCCCAGCTGCAGCAGCAGCCTCACAGCCAGGCAGTCACTCAATCTCTCTGAGGTGAGAGAAGTGGAAGGGGCGTTCATTTCCCCCTCTCTCGCCCTCCCCCCACGCACCTGCCAGAGGTGAGGTGAGGATAAGCTGATGAACACACACAGGGTGCTTCAGTCCTGCAGGGATAAGCACCAGAAAGGTCCCGCAGACACAAGAGAAGCAGGATGCCAGCAGCAGCTGCCAGACCTGAGCACGCATCCAGACCCCAGCAAGAGCTCCCCATGGCTTTTAAAGGACCTGTTCTCTTAGGGCCGATTTGTTTATTCCCGACCCAATACGTTATCTTTACATCGCAAAGTTTATTTCTGAACATGTCAACACACTTCTGAAAAGGTCAGACACATGAGGGCCTGCATCCATGGCGGTGCACAGGGAGGCACAGACACAGCTGCATTCCTGGAAATCACGATTCAAAGGGTTTTCACAGCAAAGTCTGACACAGCAGCTCGGTTGGCAGACACACGTAGGCAAGTCACCATCCTCCCCCTTTTGTTATCACTCCGATTTCATTTCTGTGCTTTGCATGAAAATCTGAGGGCTGCTTCTAAGTATAGGTTTTGCTGGCTTTGTTTGAAAGCTTGCCATAGCTCTCAGACATGATAACACCAGCAGGGTGCTAGCTGAACTATATTTATCGATGTATTTCATAAAGTAAAAACTTAAGTGGTTTTGAGAAGTTGAGGTCTTTTCTTTTCTTTCTTTCTTTTCCTGGCAGCAGACAGCTTAGTTGTCACCCTGACAAGTAAGATATTATTAAAAGAGGAGACGACCCAGGATCTGTTTACAGGCAACAATGCTTTGGATAAGCAGCTCATGTTTAAATGAGACTTCAGAAACCTGGTTATTCAGTTTTTTCTCTCCCTTTTTAAAAATTTTTAAATAAATAAAGAAGAAATTCCTTTGGTTCCTCTCATCCCTCAGCCTGCAGCTCACAGGTTATCCACCGACAGCAACACCCCAGCAAAGCCAGCTGATGGCTGGGGATTGCTGTCTGCTCACACCAGGAGCAGTGACAGTACCCGACCCACACCTTTAAACAAGGAACTGCAAGTAGGGCTGTTTAAAACAGCGAGCCAGTGAAAACAGCCTTTAAAACTATAAAACGAGTGGTACCCTTTTCCAGACAGCAAACACATCCCAGGGAGGCCACAGGTTCCACTGAGCACCTGGAGGTGAGCCACAGCCCCGCGCCTGCTCTTCACCTCATGAGCCCCTGCACGGCAGAGGACATCTCTTTTCCAGAGCTTGGTCCCCACCTTCCCAGCCTGACTGAGAAAAGCAGTTTGGAGGGCAACAGAGGGATTCCCAGTGCCACGATTTCCCCCATTAATGCACAGTTCTGACCCACTCCACGTGTCTGGGGGAGCAGGAGCAGGAGAGGCTGAAGGGAAGCAGCATTGCTATAGCTCTGCTTGGGCCTTTTGGCACAGAAGCATGACCTTGGCCCCCACCCTGGAAACCAGGGCAAAATTAACATCCCAGGTCTTCCCTACCACACCTCTACTTGGCAGCCGTGTCCCACCAGGAGGGCAGGGCTGGAAATGGCAGGAAAAGCTCTCCCTGGGAGAGGTGACAGATAAGAGAGTGCTGAAATGCAGGCATTCAACTTGTCTGGTACGTCAGCATGTCAAGGCTACAGCACTGATGAAACGTCTGCGAAGGGGCTGGTGAGAGGAGCTGCCTTTGGCACTGGTCACTGGGGCACTGGTGCCTTATCCGGAGCTCCCAAACGCTTCCTGGCAATGGATAACCAAGGCTGTCCATGCTTGCTGCCCAGAGAGTGCTGGCACCCCCCTGAGCCTGCCACTGTTACCCCATGAGCTGCTCTGCCTCAAGAAACTGCTCTCAGCATTGCCCATTCCTCTCCAGGTATTTTGATGAATGCTTAACATTAGATCCAACAAATGTCCAAGGAAATAAATCCCAGTTACCCAAAGGCAACAAATTACAAGCATAAACATTTGTGTCATCAGCCTTGGAATTTCTTTGCTCCATGTGATAACAAAATTGACCTCATGCATTGAAAGGAACAATGTAGAAACATTCGAAAGTTAGGAAATTTTTTCACAACAATATGCTGATTTCCTCTGTAGGAAAAGATTCAAATATTTGATAAACCACTAACCACCGAACCATCTGTGGAAAATTTTAAAGACATACCCATGAAAACATTCATGGTTATTCAGAAACATATCATTCACAATTTCAAACCATTTACAAGCTGTACATAGAGTGATTAACTTGGCAGGAGAGCAGGGTCTGGATGACACACAGCACTGTGTGGGCAGGAAAATATTCCACAGCTCTTCATCTTGAGGTTGATGTTGGTGCATGAACTGATATTTTTTTCTACTTGCTACCTCTCACTCACTCGGGCAGGCTGTGCTGGCCCACCTGGCTGCCCCTGCCATCCCAGGCACACCACAAGCAACCAATGCTGCCTGGGGAAAAGCAAGTGCTGGGATGCAAGATGCTTCACAAATGCCAGACACTTGGCCTGATGCTCACTGAGCTTGTGCTCTGTGTGAGGATGGAGAAGAGGTCCATGGATGCACAGCGAGACATGTGATATTGGCAGCAAGAGTGTAAACTGGTCCCAAATCAGTCAGTCACATTACATGCCTCTAAATCCTTCCTTTGAGCTGCAACATGTAGTTAGGAAATCCCAAGGAATATGTCATGTCTTAAACCTGATGAATCTCTACTTGACATCAAATTTGACATACTCATTAAAAATACCTGCATGCTTTTCTTTATACACAACTAAAATTACTCTTTACTTCAATGCAACTATTCACCTGTCATAAAATCATTTGAGGGCCACAGATTTGTTCTGCTGAATGTTATTTAACCATCATTATGTTCCCCCTCCCAAATGACCACCTCTAAAACTGAGAAAAAAGTATTTCTGTATAATTTTATCCCCCTAGTATATAGGCATTTGATAAATACATATTGCCTTTCTATGGTCAATGACAGCTCACCCCCTTTTAAAGTAATCCCTATTCCCCAGCCCTCTGTTTCTAAGTATAGAATGTTTAAAGAGTGAGACCCGATGTTTGCAATCATTTCAGACTTATCTTTGGCAAACAAGGAATTGCCTCCAGTATAATACCCGAAAGGAATAGATCTGTCCTTCCAAAATCCACATTCAGCCTGGCTGCCGTTGTACTAAGAAATTCAGGTCCAAATCACATGGCAGGATCTTAAAAACTGCAATTTAACCTTCAGTTCACTCTCAGTTCATCTTTTAGAGGATCCTCTAGAATTAGTACCAAAAGTGTTTTTACACCAAAAAGAAACAGAAATAACCATAAGGTAAATTGTTCTTCTCCACAGCTAGAAAACCTGGAAACTGCAGCCTTCTAAGAGCTGAGAGGGTGTGAGGGAGGCTGAATATATATTTATAGAGATTTAGCTATGGAATCTTGTTATTTGTATCTGTCTCAGTATACAACCCTCTCCACCACTGCTCAGTTGCCTGACTACACAGGCATCATTTTACTTTTTGTGCCTCTCTCTGATCAAATGAAGCTTGCTTACGGCCAAATTGATATTGTTTGGGATTCACTCAGCAGCGTATCTGAGACTGTTTAAAAGACACCATAAATGAAGACAGCCCCTGCTCAAAAGAGCTCTCTACATCCATGCCTCTGGAGAGAATGGGTAGGTGAGAAAAACAAGAGGGGCATGGGGGGATGGATGAAACCACAATAAAATGACAAAGCTGCAGCAAATGTTACAGTGCATCATTAAAATTAAATTATGAACTGATCTTAGCCTCAGAGGGTGACATTAAGCTCCACCCAGTTTAATGGATACAGTTGTTTCCATAGCAGCAAATTATTTTCAATAAAAACTTAAAACCCCAAACCCAATAAAGCCAGGCAAAGATGGGACACCCACAAAATATGGGATGGGACTATAAAAGTTTTACCACTGCTTGTCTGGCATAACCTGCACAATTCACCCATGCTCCTGCCACTCCTATTTATTGTGCTCGTGGCTGTAGAATTTTGCAGCCTCCTCACAGCTCGGCAAATCCTGTATTGATTTGCGTCTTGCAAACACACCAAGGAGAAATGTGAAAGTGCTAAACGACAGAGGCACTGCCTCTCCTCTCACAAGATAGAGCCACATGGAAGAGTGACCTCAAGCTAAGTAGGATTGTGGGACGTGCCTCCTTTTTCCGGTCGCTTTGTACTGGTTCAGTGTCTGCACTTGTTGGTCTTGGCCCAACAGAACAAAGAGCCACCAGCAGGGTTCTCATCCACTTGGTGGGTGATGCTAGGATGCTGTCACCTGTGAAGTTTGCTGCAGGCACTGGAGCACCAGAGCCAGGAGGGTCGAGGACATCTGTCTCTGTGCTTTCAGCAGTACAAACAGAGGATTCCCCCCATGGTATCGGCAATTCAGCCTGCTGAGCATCATCAGCATTCACATCACAACAGCCTCATGGTGGGAACGAGAGGACTGCAGTGGCATATAAAGTGTGCCCTACACATCAGGTAAGGCCCTCTTCAAGGTATGCAAAAGCCAGTCACTCCAGAAATGCTCTGCCTCAGCACGGATTGGTTTGCTCGCTTTTAAACTTGAGGACTTAAGGAAATTTTGACCTTAGGTTTGTTAGGCTGCTCTGAAAGCTGCCTTCAAGACACATGCTCACAACACTTGGGCTAAATCCGCTGATTCTTGGGTCTACAAAAGGAAAGACTGAGAATTTAATCCCCAGGCTTTTTGCAAAGCACGGCTCTCAGAAGAGCAGAGTAATAGGACTTCCACCACTACAGCCCAACCCAATGCCACTCTTATCCTCAGCAGTCCCACAGGGCGGGTCTTCAAGCCACAATGATGCCCTAAGTTCATTTAAACCCCATTTAGATCCAGCATTCTCATTTCAGAACATGTTAGAGCTGGAGTCAGGAGGGTACTGAAGATTCATAGCCCGTAGCAAAGGCAGTGTGATGGAACTTGAGTGTATTCAGTGCTTGGTAGGATCAACCCTCAGTTCATCAGTGCTGCAGGCAAGAAAAATTCTAAACTTGACATGAGAAAATGGCTCAGAGCCTAGAATCAGTCTGGAGAAGTGGAACATAACTGGTTAGGCTGTTAAAGTATTCCCTGTAACACTTTTGGTTTCTGTAACTATTTCTCTCAAACATGATCTCTTAGAACACCCCCAGAAAGAAGTCTGTCCACAGCCTTGCTATCCTAGGTGTTAAAAACATTTACAGCATGGGCATGAACCTTTCCCTTCTAGTCCCCTCAGCAGCCACTGCTGCTCCTGGACGCAGTCAGTTCACAAATGTGCTGCAAGACCTCAGAGTCTTCCCAAGATCTCCCAGAGTCATCTACTGGAAAAGCTGATGCCTTACTTCTGAGCTCAAGCAGACAAGAGCAGACTCCACATGACCTAAATCTGGGCTCCAAATAAAATTAGAGTCAGACAAATAATGGATAATTTGGGAAAACTGGAAAAAAACCTGAAAACGGAGGAAGAAAAAAGAAACAAACCTGAAAACTCAGGTTTTTCTTTCTGTTTAAAATATTTGGTTTGATGAGACTTTGGGTTGTTTTCTGGTTATGGAAGCCCATTGTTTATCAACTTGAGGATGGTGGGGAACAATGCTCATTTTAGAAAAATTACCCTGGTCTCTGCTGATACTGTTCTGTGATCATGCACATGGGAAATGATAGTTGTATGTCCCACTTTTCTTAGACAGATAAACCGCTACGGACTTCAGGAAGGAAATGTAATTTTTTTAATGACCTGATTTAATAGATAAATGTTTCTTGAGAACCTCATTAAAAAAAATAGAAACAGCAGCAGGTCAAAGAAGCCATCTGCAAAATAAATATAACAGGTCAGATCCTTCAAATACCATGAAATAGATGCAACTTCTGTAATTTCAGAAGACCGACCCTGCATTTGCAAAAGCCCCAGGGCAGAGTCCTGCCTGCCTCTCATGTGATCCATACAAGCTTCCCGCTGATTTCCCTGTGACTGCAAAATACCAAGCCAGGTGGAATCTGGGCTTTCTGTATTTGCCTAGGAGGGAGAGTAGTTCTTGTAAACCCGCCTAGTGAGCGACAGCTGCTGGATTGTGATCATCCAACCATCAGCCAGAGATAAATCGGTTACTCTCTGAAGCATGGGACAAACTCTTGCTGCTTTTTGGGGGATGAAAGGAGTTTCCCTTTCACCGGACGAGGCTGTCACCCAACACAATCTGTGCACTGCTTGTCCACTTGTCAGGACTGGCCACCACTGGGTGCTGAGATACACTGAGCCCGTGAGCAGCTCAGATGGGGCTCCTCTCCATCTCAGGAGCACTGGGGGCCGTGCTGCAGCTGCAATGCAGAGACCTGGGAAGCCTGAGAGCAGACTTTGCCAGAAAGGCTGAGACAGGGGAAGTACTGAATCCCTTGGTCTTTTCAGTGTCCTTCATCATGGTATCACCAGTCAGCAACAGTCCTCCGTCTGCTGCCAGTGCAGCTGCAAAAATGCCCTTGCTGCCACTCATACCTTTCACCCCTTCTAACTGGACCCAGAAAACGCTGGGCCTGCCTGTTTTCATCCCTGCAATCCCAGGAGATGCTTCTACATTTCTGCTGAATGTCCTGTCCCCTTTTCCAACTCTCCCTAGTGCTGGTTTTTTTTACTAAATTGAGTGAGGGGTTCCCTGTTCAGCCCAGGTGACCTCCTGCCACACCAGCTCATCTTCTTGCACATAAAGCGAATGATTATGCATCCCAGGGCAGCCCAAAATAGACTGCCCAATCGGTGGTTTTCCTGGGATTGGTTCTTCACTGGTTTAAAGCCCTCCCTGTGCCTGTGCTAAGGAGCAATCACTGGTTGTGTTTACACCCACAGGAGAAAGGCTGTCTCTCCAGACAGGGAGAGTTTGAGCTTCTCTGTGAACTATTCTCTCCTAAAAACTGTATCAATGGAGCAGTCCCATGGACAGAACACAGCCCTGGCTTTGAGACCTCTCCATCCTAGGTGGGGAAAAAGCTCTGCTTCCTTCATTGCCAGAGGACTGGTAAAAACTGCCCTTAATTCATTTATAGGAAAGGCAGCACAGTTATATTCTCTTGAATCATATCACAGAATCACAGAATATCACGCTGGAAGGAGACCTCGATGATCATCTGGTGCAACCTTTCCTGGAAAAATGTACAGTCTAGCCAAGATGGCCCAGCATCCTGTCCAGCTGAATCTTACAAGTGTCTGACTTTGGGGAATCCACCACTTCCCTGGGGAGATTGTTCTAAAGGCTGATTGTTCTGACGCTGAAAAATTTTCCTCTTGGGTCTAAATGGAATCTCCTCACGAGTAACTTGTAGCCATTACCCCTTATCTTTTCCCTGTGACCCCTTGTCAAAAGGGAGTCTCCATATTCTTTGTAGCCACCCTTTAAACACTGGAACAGAGCAACAGAGACACCTGTGCGTTGTCAGCAAGGTCCTTTGCCCCAGCTGAGCTGATGGATCACAGCATTTGTAGTAAGCAAAAATGTAAATAGCTATAATTAAATCCTCCCTGATCCTATTCATTGTGCTTCTACAAGTGCTTACAAATTACGTCAAAAAACAGACGTCCGAGGTCAAGTAAGTGGCCCTGGCTTGTTGCTGTACACAAGGCTTTGACAGGAACCCCATATAAGAGATCAAATGGGCAGAGCTGTGCCCTGTGAGGGCACTCCTGCAGCGCTGGTGCAGTGACTCAGCTGGCAGCAGTGGCCTGCAGCACTGCTCTGCTGCGATGCCTGGATCTCTGCTCTGCCGGCTGCAGCCAGGGCTTCAGCTGTGGATGCAGCAGACCTCAAAAACACTTCACAGCACAGACAGGCTCTTCTCTCTACAAAGAGTGAGCTGATCTGCAAGGAAGGGAAGAGCTATCAGCTGGTTTTATCTTGACCTGGTTTGATCTCATCAGAACCATGAGGATAATTTAGAAAGAAATATGTATCAGCAAGCCTAGAAGATGGAATATATAAGGCCAAGGATGCAGGAAGACCACATAGGGTGATTTTTCTTTAGTGCCTCTGTATATGATCAATGTGAGTATTTTCCTAAGTGTTTGAAGAAGTGTGTTACGTGTTTTTCCATATGGATAAATGATTAACACAGAACATCGCAACTGCATTAGGCTGTAAATAGAGCTTTAGCACAAACAATGGAAAATATAGTGGTCATCATTAAAAAGTGAACATTTGCCAGAAAAAGTACCATGCTGTGGTGTATGAAAAGACCACAGTTACTTCCTGCTCTGAGTATAAATGGAAAATATGGTGTCTCAGATACCAATAGGCTGGTAACTGTTAGCAAATGTTGACTTTTCTATGGTATCCCAGACTGAATCTAAGCCTTTTTTGAGGTCCAGCCATCGCTATTTTCCAACCCACAACAGACTGCATTTCACTGGTGCGTGAAATGATCCCTCTGCCATGTACAGTAAGTTGTGCAACAATTTTGACAGAGCACAGAGAGGGTCACTGTGTGCAAGCACCACTGCCCTCTGATGAGTGTAACCCGAACTGCTCCCAGAATCACCTAATCCCCTTCTGCCCCGCATTCGGCCAAGCTCCCCCGTTCCAGGATGCTCTCAAGGCCAGCAGGGTTGTGCTCTTTCCCATGTGTGCCATCGGCTTCCAAGCAGCCTCTATGTGAGACAGCTAGAGCTGCTTGGAAAAGCAGGGCTGGAAAGCTTTTTGATGAAAAACGGAAATTGTTTCCCAATGAAATCTTTTCAACAAAATGTTCTATTTCCTCGTTAACTACAGAAGTGGTTGGAAATTTCCATTTAAAAATCTTTCCAATGGAAACCAGATTTCCCCCTCGCACCCGCTCCTTCCTATCCTGCACCACCTCCCCTTTCCAAGTAAAAAATATCAGTGGAGAACAAACATAATTCTTTAGTAAGGTCTTCTGAGGACCACCAAATTTTTCAGTGGTTGTGGATTAATCCTTAAAATAGCACCCCACATACTAGAGCTTGGTTGTTTTAGTTGTTTCCGGTTCCATTAGAAGATACCGTTGTTTGATTCATTGAAAAAGACAAAAAACATCCACCACCATTTCTCAGTCATTGCCCTCCAAGTCCACTCCCAGTTCTGGTTACACACAAGTTTCTTTAAAGTTTTGCCCGCAATGCAGTGCACCAGTTTCATGCCTCTGATCCCATGTGAATTTATCTTTATTATTTGTATTACTGTTACTTTGTTCTTAAATGTACTGATTTTTCACCAGTTACACTGGAACTCTCAACATCATTCCAGATGAAGATCTCCAAAACCACCCCACTAGCTTAATGCTCCTTCAAACTGCAGGTTGTTAAAAATATAAACAGATTTGGCTTTATGCACTCATTTCTTTCCCAAATGCATTTTATGGCTAGACTTTCCAACAAGCAAAAGGGCCGTGACATGTCTCTCTCCCTGAACACCCTAGTGAGCCATGTTAAAATTAATCACTTTTTAAGAGGTACATACACACTCCTGAGGATAGGATCATAACTGGATTTTTTTGTTGTTGGCTCAATGGCAAATGCAGAACTGCTCTTATGAGGAGGGCGAAGAAAGACACAGTTTTATACTTACTCAGAGGATATGAGAGGTGCCAAGAGCAACATAATAGGAATACAACCTATTATACCACATATGGTCTCACTTATCTGTTATTCGTGCAAGAATTCCACATCTTTTGCAAAGAGCAAATAAGAATTTGAGAGCAAATGAACATGTATTATACTTGAGGAATTGAAGACTTCACTCTGTTTAAGCAAGCCAGTGTTGAATATGGAAATAAGATCTGACACAACCTTCTAGCAGCAGTTAAAATAGGATTTAAATGTGAAACTTTCCTAATAGCCTTCTCTTATTGTTTCTGCTTCTATCACTCCCTTCATGTAGAGAATTTAAGAGACTGACACCCTCTCTGAGAAATTTTTGACCAATGTGAGCAATACCACAGAGTAGAGCCCTGCTTATAAGACAACTGCTTGATTTAAACGTCCTCTTGAAAGTCTGTCAATTGCCTTTCGGATCAGCACACTCATTTTCAATTCTGCAGGATCAAAAACCTCTAACAGCACATTCTATACATTTGCCAAAATTACCTTTAAAGGGAAAACTGTCTCAAGGAGAGACAGCAAAATACAGATCCTGCTCTGTTGCCATTCCCAATACCCAAACGTTCAAACTCTGACCTGCAATCAATTTATCATGACTTTACACAGTACTGCCCACCAGTCAGCTCATGCAAACCATCCATGTGCTGGCTTTAACTTGGAAGAAATAAAAAGTAATGTGAGTAAAACCCTGGCAAGTTTGCACAACGAAGAATTTAAGCTTAATACCAGTTCCTGTTTCCTTTCCACAGACTTGTGGCTGTGTTCAACTGAACCAGTCACAAAAAACAGATTTCAGATGTCCTTCAGGGATGGGCTTGCTGAGAACCTTCTCCCACTCCCCCGTGAAGTTCTGGACATGTAACTCCACAGACAGTTCCACTGAGCTCAAAAGCACTGATTTAAGACCAAGCTGTGATTCAGGACGAATGACAGTGGTGGTTTCCAGCTCCATATACTCTTGGGAAGATCATTCCTCCCTTTGCACCATGGAAGTACAAAGCATTACTTTTGTCTTATTTGACCAACTTGGTCTCTCGATGCTCTTTAAATACAGGAGACAGCTTGTTTAGTTTCTGTGCTCACTTGGCACTATCACTTTCTCTAACAGTACTTCCTTCTTAGATACTTACAGAACTTAACACTTAAATTTAATGAAAATTTATTTTTTCCTACTCGTGATCTTTTCACATATTTAAGACTTCTTTTGCTTGAGTTTTATTTCTTTCAAGTAATACATACAGAGAGTAAAAACCTCATTAATTTACAGGAGAACTGGAAATAATGGGTGTTTGCAGTCTGCTACTGAAGAAATCAATTTCTAAGTGTCCTGCTGTGACCCATTCCCTTTTAATAGAACAAGTTGCTTTTGGATGGATGCCTAATGCAAATATATTCCTGCACTGAATAAACAAATGAGTAGATAGTTGCTTCCAGATCTTCAATTCTTTATAATCCTCAAGGAATAAAGTGAGCAGAACATGGTCCAAGAAATACAGGCTGCTCTGATCTTTAGAGCTCTAGTTAATAGAAGCTTATTTGCATCCCCAGTTATGGTTGTGTATTTGTTTTCTTGGCATTCATATCTGCTGTAATACTCATTGATCAACACAATAAAGCAATGAAAACTTTCCTTAATATCACTCCCACTTCTTTTTGTTTCATCTTCAGAAAAAATACAAGAAAACAAAAAAAGCAATTAATGTATTTAAAGATATACACATTTACGTAAGATGATTTAGTAAAGGGCTTTTATGCAATGTATGTAGTGGAGTTAATGAGCTCCTGTCTAGTTTATGAAGCAGGTACAGCCTGCAGGCCACACCACAGCAGAGGTGGACTGCACCACCCTGCCCAGCCTGGGCTTTCTTCTGAAGAAAATACACCCCAGGACAGAGGAAAGACCAAAGCCTCTGGGACATTTAAAGAGTCCACAGAGACTGACTGTCTCGAAAAGTTTAGATAATTTGAATAAAGGCAGAATAATCCTATGGAGCTGTAATTTTGCTTCACTGAAGTCAACTGTCAAACTTGCACAGCTTCAGAGAAGTTACAATTTCACCTCTGAGCTGCTAGGAGGTGACGTGGCCCCAGGATATTGAGTAACACCCAACTCGGGGGTTGCAGACCCTGTTTCCAGCTCTTCCCAGTTTTGTTACCCTCGGCAAGTTTCTTAATGTCTCTACTTCTTCATTTGTAATAGGGATGGCAGTAATTAGCTTTTATAAAATCCTTTCAATTTGATGGATGGATAAAGTCATGGGGAACATGACGCTGTAACTCTTCCTGAGCTTTGCAGCCCTTTGCTGTAAGCCTAACAAATAATCTAACCTGAAACTTCTGAATCTTACATGATGCTACATCCACCAAGGGGTTTGGCTGGTGATTTTCTTCTGAACTTGGCAGGGGCTGATAGTGTTGAAATGCTACAGAATGTCTGCATCTAACCAAAAACCTGCAAGACTTCTGATGATATTCCAAGATCAAAAAGAATGGCTTTTCTTAACAGCTCCCAACATTCTAACTGAAGTTTGTAATCTCTGAAAGACTCCTTCATCACTTTGAAAAAAAATCCATTCAGCAAAAGTGCTGTTAAAGCCTCTCCTGCCACCAGCAGGATTGCTCATGGGAAATAGGGTGGCCAGAAAACACCACTGAGCTCCTCAGCATCACGTTTGGGTGTTACATGCTCTCGTGTAACAGGCAGTTAAGGACACTTAGAGGGCAAGATCACTGCTAAGAAAAGGAAGGGAATTGAGGCAATCGTTCCAAGGTGATATGGAGAACAAAATTTGCCAGGCCTGGGTAAATTGTGTTTGCACACCCTGCTTCTTGTGGGGAAAAGCTGTTAAAACACTTTTTAAAATATCTTGCCTCGGTTCAGTAACCAGATGTTTTACATGGAAACAAAACCACTTCTACTAACACAGAACTAATGTCAGGGAGCTGAATGGCTCTGAACTAAACACATGGTTGTACAATTACTCCCTCCTATACAATTACACCCTCCTCATGCCTTTTTTTAAGTTCATTTGTTTAGCATTTTTATCCCTAGCCAGAATCGACATAATTAATAGGACTGCTGGGCACTAGCCTGGCAGAAGAGATCACAGCTTGAACTTGGCTGGTTTGTTTCTACACAGCTTGGTCTTTCACAATGAAAGATGTGCAAACAAGAAGAAACATTCCTAGTGCAGTGTCCAGAAAACTGGTGGGGCTTGACAATATGGCACCTCAGAACATCCCAGACAATCTGTTGTCCTGTGTGCCAATCAATTAAGGTTAGCAGATGCTAAAAAATTTCGGTACGGTATGCCAGATCCCATGGAGCCTTTGATTATGCCCCCAATACTGACCTTAGCATGCTCTTTAATTAAAGTCAGATATAAACTTTGGTTGTTATCACTGTTAGCAACAAAAGCCCTCACTGACTTTGCTATATTGCCCCACAATACTACAAGGAGTCTATAATCTGAGTTGAGAATTATGCAGCCCTTTTGTTACAGCTGCCTATAATAAAAAAAAAGCCAAGCCACCTGAGTCAGTGAAACAGGTCCTCTTTTAGAGGGCAAGTGAAGCGAGAGGCGCCTAGCAACAAAGTCCTAGGGCCTGGCTGGAAGTGCTGGATACACTTATCTGTTGCACCTGCATTTGGGAGGTTGGTGAGAATTGCCCTGAACACAGCTCACACTCACCACGTGCAATAATTCAATGTCACACAGATGTGCCAGCAGGTGAGACTAATGACTGTCAAGCTGCATCTTCTCTGAACTCTGGAAGATGATTATTTGTCTACAGCAACTTTCTCAGTGCCTCCATTCCCTGTCTTGGGTATGACAGCAAAACATAGCCTTGATATCCTGAGACATTCCAGGTACCTGGCTAAAGTGACTGAGGATCTTTAGCGTGTGCTGTACCATGGATTCAGATGGGCCTTTAAATGCATATTACTCCATTATTCTTCAGCCCTCTTCTCTTCCTGCCTGGAAGACTCTGGGCAGTTTCCCCAGTATCCCACAAGTTCATTCTGCATTGAGTTCCAATGGGTCCAGAACAGAAGCTTCAAGTAATTTAGATCTGGAGTAGTTTCCCTTTATAAGACACGGGAGCTGAAGTTCAGCAAGATTCAAACATCTGCCCCTGTTGATGTTCCTTCCACAGGCCTGGAAGCAGGGCCAGTTCACAGTTGTGCTACAACCATCTACAACGAGAAGCTTAGTGGAAAGTTATGCTGATTTCTGGTGATGTTCTCTGAGCCGCCAATAGAAGGCCACGAAATCTGGTGCTCACTTCACAAAAAGGGTCTCAAATCTATGTGTCCTGCAACATTTACAGCCAAGAGTGAAAACACACAGTAGACATTAAGACAGGGCTCTATTCTTGCACATGCCCTGTGATGCCAGAGTCTTTCCTACCCTAAATAAAAATCATGATGGCAATTGCTTCATGAATGAACAGTAGCAAGAATGAGCAAATGTTGGCCAATTTGCTTTGAACTGAAACAGTTTCTTGCTTGGAAGGGATTTCAGTAGCTTTGGAAATAACTAGTCTTGTATGAATGGGCCTCAACCTCTCTCTATATCTTGTTACTACCCTTCAGGATCATTTCCTGCAGCAGAGGAATGGCATGTCCCTCAAAAGTGTGCCTTGGAAATGAGGAGGGTACTACCACATTCTTACTGCAAGTTTTAGATGTTTCCAAAAGCAACTAGAAGACACAGAATAAAGGACAAGGCAAAATATGACACCAAAGCAGAGCTGCTTCTGTTCTGCTGTCCCTAATTTACTGTATTCTTCATTGGCACGTAACCATGTGTCTGCAGCCCAAGGGTTGTTCTTTAACTCCCAGGATTGCTGCCATTTTCCATTCTGCCAGCCAAATGAGCACTGTGTGAATTCTGTCTCAGCAAGTGGACTCAATAAGTCCTTTTATTCTTCTCTGACCCTGCTAAAATGGTTGTTAAAGCTACCCACCATTTGTTCCCTGTGAGTATTTCACGCTTTGGTTTCTCATGACTCCTGCAGCTTTCCCTTCTTTCTTCCCTGCGAAGCCAAAGCAAGACTCTTCCCCTTTGCAACCCCACTGCCTGTTCCCTACTGAAGATCTTCCCCTTTTGATCACTTCTGTTGTTCACATCCACTCAGCCAGCTCTAGAGCAACAGATTTGGGGGCAGTGTGTTCCCTCCTCCTCCACTGCAGAGATCACTGCCTGCCTAATTGAAGGGGATGATGTCATGCTGGCTGCTCTTTTTAAGGCAAATAAAAATACATCCTGTCCCTCTGGATGCTGCTTTTGAAGCTCAAACCTAGCTGGAATCAAGAAATGGGTTAAAATCCAACAATTTGCTCATACCATACCCCAATCTACCGCTAAATCTTTTTAAAATTACACAACCCTACCAACCTGATGTACAAGCCATACTCAGGACCCCGTGGAAATTACCTCACTTGCTTGTCGGGCTGTCACAGGTTAGACAAGGCACAGAGTCCTGCATTTGCTTAGTGGCTTTGCCCTGGCTCACCCTCTGTGTGTCCTTCAGCAACGCTGTGCCTTGGCTTAATCATCACTGAACGGAAGACAGGATGTACCTGCCTCACAAGGAGATGAGCTCACCTGCAAAACTCCAATGAAGCTGCAGCACCAGCAAGTAAAAAGTAACTTATTAGGGCTGGAAAACACAAATAAGTGTTCATGAGAAACACGAGCCAGGTCCTCTGCTTCATTACTAAAAGGTAATTTCAGAACCAAGAGGTAATTTGATTTAGGCTGATTTAAGTCTGATTTCTTAATTCACCTGAGTATTTTTACTACAACTTGGGAATTTTTTTGTTCTCTCTTTTGCATCTGCTCTGTGGAATCAAAGGAAATTTATCTCAACTCGGTATTAAAAAATACACCATCAGAAGACAAAAGACTGGAAAGAAAATGTATTGTTTCATTTCAGTGAAGCAGAACAAAGCACAAAGTCACTTAACCATTTAATAAAATTACAGAATTCAGATCATATTATTCATTCAAAGAAACTGTTGCTGGTGTGCTTTTTCTTGACTGCTGAGAAATAAGGCTTTGCTGGGAAAATATTGTCATCTTATTTCATTTAATGGAGTGCCTTGCTTTCCTTGTCCCAGCAGGACAAGTGAAGGCAAGGGCTGTGTGCTGCTGCTCACATAAATTTCTTTCTTAACCCCAATACTACACATTACCTGAAGTGTCTGCTCCATACTTTACCTCTAGTACAATTTGTGTGATGGAGAAAGAAAGACATAAAACAGATGGTGTGAAATCCTCCACTATATTATTCTGTTTTACCTTCACTGAAGCTGATAATGTTTTAAAAGAGAGCCAAGCATTCAGAGACCAACACAGAAAACATGGACCGCTACTTCAGGACACCAAAAGTCATGGCTATCTGCAGACCCTATTTCAGCTGGACCTTTTATGTCAAAATACTGGAAAAATGTTTCATCAATACTCCCTCAAAAGTGTTGAGATAAGGAAGTGAGGAAATCAATAGAACCACTCTGCAAACACCAGAACTAGAATTATTACAACTATTGCAGCTAGCACAGATGTGTTACTGATGCCACTGAAACACTCAAGAGAAAAAAAAGGTGGAAGGAAAAAAGTGACTCTTCAAACTCACAATGCAGCAGAGCTTGGAAAACAATCCCCAGATTCCATTAAGTCACTTCCTAACGTCATGTATCCCGAGCAACTCGAAGAGTGTTTTATACAACACGGTCAATGTGGGTATGTGCTGCAAGCACCTAGAACTAGAGGTGACTTCATCCACACAAGGCACCTGATCTCATGCAAGCCCCAAGACTCCAGGTGAACGATCCAGAGCACAGCACGTTGAAGTGAAGGAATTCATAGCTCCCCCCACAGCTGATTTACTATTGTAGAGATCTAGGGAGAGGTAGGGGCAGAGATGGAAAAATACCGGGAGCTAGAAGCTGTCCAGTACTTACTTTGGAAACAAGTTCAGCCCATTAACTGTGAAACTGGGCAATGTCTGACATCTTCCTCCATTCCGTAGCTAAAGAGAGAGTGACCAATAAATTAGATACAGTCCAAAGCCTGCTACGGGCTTCGAGGAGCTTACACATAACTGAGACCTGACTCCTGCTCACTGGGGGCATACCATCTTCTCAGAGAAAAGCAAAGCCACTCTTCCTGAGGGTGGTTACAATGCGAACGAACTTTTGTCTCCATCTCAGGTCAGTTTTCCTGCGGCATGTATTAAAAAATGCAGCCTTTATAACGAAGTGGCCCTTCTGTTCTCCAGGTTGGGTGGTACCTGCTTTGGAAATAGAGTACTTGTGTACAATGTGAGTGGTGCAGGTCTGGCATTTCCTGAATAACATCCTTAGGAGGGTTTCCTCACTATCCTTCTCCTCTTAATGGGCTGTTGTTCAGCTATCATTAAAAACAGACATCAAACCACTAGGAAGCTGCTACGTTTCTCCATGGCCAACACTGGAGTCTTTGCCAGTGCAGTGCAGCCCTGCAGAGGTCTGGTAGGTAGTGTGTTCTTACTGAGACAACTGGGAGAGCAGCACACAAACATATGCTTAGGACCTTGCGCATGTAAGAACAGGAAAATGGAGTTGAGTTGTTTTCAGGTCTTCCCACTTTTCTTAACCCACAAGAAAGGGAGAAAGAAAAGCAGCAGGGGAGAAAGACGACATTTAGCCAAACAGTGGATATTATCTCCCATTTAAAAATAACAAAACAATGAATTTACACATGGAACTAATTGAAATAAAGTATAACTTGCTTGTGAACAAGGAGACAAAAATGTTGTTGTGGCAATAAAGGCTGCAAAGCACTGTCTGACAGGCAAAGAAGGCCAAGAGCCCTGCACTCCACAAGGTATGCCTAAGCATTCCAGCTCTGGAGGAACAGGACAAGTCATGTGTTCACATTAGGGAGCAGTGTTCAGCACTGTAGCTGTGAAACTGGGTGACACCCACCTTTCTGCCTCACAGCTGTAAAAGACAGACAACCCAACCACTGTCTGCGTAGCGTGGCTGGCAGAAAAAAAAAACAAGTATATTCTCTAGATGCAGTCTCCAGACCCAGAGCTGTTTGCATCAGATAATAATATGGACGGACCTGGACACTGCACTTTTGGAATTCTGTTTCCAGAGCTCTTCTATACTGTTTACTCAGCATTTTGCATTCATTGCCGGGGGAAAAAAAAAAAATTAGTTATGTTTTTTCTAATTTTGATGCTTTTCTTCAAATTTCCTGGAGTGATCAATACCCCTTAGCTTGCTGCAGTGCAGGTTTCTCATCATGAAATGGTATTACCCGAGCTGGGCCAAGCCTGCGTTTAGGCATGAAGCAGTATAATTCCAAGTGAAAATCCAGATTTCTTCGGTAGAGCATAAGCCCCAGAGATTCCTTTCACTGTTATTTAATCATTAGATTGCAGTAGCAGACAAAATCCCCATGAAACAACCCCAGTGGTACTAGGCACCATACACCAAGCTAAAAAAAGAACTTGCCTCCCTCAAGAGCTTGCAATTTAATATAAAAAGCAGGTGTGCCATATAAGCAGCCAGGAAGAAGAGGGTAATTGTGGTCCAGGATCTCTAAGTGGATTCAAAGTGATTTTAAAAACACAAGGCATAAGTCAACGCATCTCAGAAGTCCCTCCAAGACACATATTGCCCAGTGGGGCACTAACAGGCTATGAGTGCAAGGCACTGCTACTGTGGGCTCTCCCATCCATCCATCCATCCATCCATCCATCCATCCATCCATCCATCCATCCATCCATCCCAGGGCTCACAGCACAGCTCAAGGCTGTCCACACATGTTCTGGAAGGCGCTGCTTACTAAGACTATCTCTGCTGAAACCTATACAATAACATAAATAATAGAAATTAGTGTCAAAGGAAAGGAAGAAACCCAAAGCCCCATGTTTTCATATTTCTACTTTTCACCTTACAGGCCTCAGTCAGACCTTTCTGTTCTTTCTCTTGCAACACAAATATGAAAGTTGCCTGGACTCCGCTAAGGAAAAAAATCTCAGTGCTAGAGTGCTCATGTAAATCAACATGGGTGTCTCAAGTTGAAAGTGAGAATCAGATCAACAGTAAGAAAAGCAGTACGAAATAAAAAGGTGCATTTTTGCCTAACTTGGTTAAGATTAATGCTGTAAAGCCAATACACTGTCCAGGAATAACCTGAATTGTTCACATTGACAGGATGACGTTGTCCAGCTGTGAACAGCAGAGCCATGCCTTGCCTTTGTGACCACTTGCTGCAGTCATAACACAGATGATTTACTGTGTCCTATGGTACCTTCTACCAGCCAGCGATCCAAGACAGGCAGTGAACAGCTCTTATTTCTGTTTATTTGTTTTCATCTCCATTTATTAAAGCTTTGAAACTTTATGATTGTATTAAACGTGAATGCCAATAATAGGAAATACAGAAAATAACACCAGGACCTGGAATGTGCACGAATCCAGCATGTTGGACAAAGATTTCTACAGTTGCAGATCCAAACTAAATATTTCAACATTCCTAATAGTTTAGGTTTCCAATAAACTGTAATTGAATCATTTCAGAGCCTCCTACGAAATGTGTTCTGGTGTTCTGGAAGCCCCAAGTGCGTCACCATCATATGATGTACAACAACAGCTAAGGTGAACACAGACAAATGACAGCCAGACCTAAATCAAAATTTCATTTCACAGCCTCCTGATGGAGAATCAAAACATCTGTTTCTCCTCAGATTGCCAGGACTTTGCAGAAGCCATCACTTCCACAAGAGCCTGACGAGAATTTTCTGCCTTCGCTGTTTTTCACTGCAGTGTTTATTGTTATATAAACTTTCTACATGAGTGTACAGACCAGCTTTGATGACAACGGCCTCTGGTCCAAACTGTAATTTTCTCCATACTCAGTTGAGCAATGAATAGCACAAAGTATAGACAATTCATTTGAGTTGCAGAAATACGGTATTCAAGTGCTTGTTTTGTCTAACTTCCTGTCGTGACTTCCAGGTGAGCCCTCAGTTCCATGATCTATAGCATCCTTTGATCAGCATGCTACAGGATATTCAAGGTACTGTAAGATCTCCTGATGAAGATACACTCCTGTCCATAAATAATCTTAGTGCAGCAGAGACTTGCATCACAGTTAGGCTGTGGTCCTAGCTCAGCCGACGGGTGATAAAAATTCTCTCCTCCTTTCCCCATCCCCTCTGTCTGGCATGTCTTTCCACAGGGATTTCAAATGCATGTTTGCTGACTGAAAGCTGATGAGTGAAGAATGGGCAGAATTTTCAGAAAATTACACCTTCCAGACAGGATACTTCCTCACATCATCTTTGTTTCTTTCCTTTAGTTAAATCTGCAGCTTAGGCTATCTGCTCTGTTGACAGGGAAATAATATTCAGGAGGGTACCTGAGTATTGCTCATTTTCATGCTGAGCATAAATACCTTACCTGGAAAACCAAATAACTCACTCAATATGAAACAATAAAGCTGATAAAGAGGATCTAAGGGAGATGCTGAAAAACAGAACTGGTGAAATTTTCTGGCTACTGTAGAAGAAATAATGTACAAGTTTTTGATTAAAGTGTAATTTATTGTCTTCAATGATGTGGGGAAGGGGATGCTAAATTGGTTCCTGGGATGAGAGATCAGCTGCCACCAACACTGTGCTCTCTACATAGAAACAAATCAGCCCATGCTGTAATGCCTCTTTCTGCTCAGGCAGCACTTGGTGGTTGGGTTTTAGGGGGCTGCATTTCATCATACAGTCAGAAATACTTTCATAAAGTGTACTCTCAGTCAGAGGCCACCTTAGGTATGGGGTGCACCATCGTCCACAGCACGTGTCTTGTGAGAGAGGAAGTGGGGTCAGCCTAAAGGCCTGGTGACAGCCAACTTACTCCATTTGTTAAGAGCTTCATTAAAGCAGCTCCATTAAACCCCCAACCTCCCTGGGGTGTTACCCCTCTGCACAGCAAGAAAGAACAGGATCGATCAGGAGGTGTTTTACACCCACTTTGCTTTGGTGAAAATCAATAGACAGCACTGACTGAAGCTGCTTCACCAGCACTCTGCTTCTTCCCGAAACATAAAAGCATTTGTAACCCACTACAGCTGCCTGTGCTTAGCTGCAGCAGCTTTGTGCTGCCAAAACAGCAAAAGGCTGCCAGAGGATATTCAAGAATGAGTGTGATCTAAGCCATAATGACTTTACACTTCTTCTTCAGTTCAGTTCTTATTTAAGGAAACAAAACTTTCCCTGGTGTCATATTTAGGTGTGGCCTGCTGGCTGCCCTCTGCCAGGAGTCTGTGGGCTCCGTGTGACTGGGCCACAGAACGGGGCAGGGGAGTTTTGTGCCTCCCTGCTGAGTGTTGGTGCCGGCGCCGTACTCACTGCTGCCGGATCTGCCCACCTTCCACCACATTCCTGTCCCATCTCAGCACAAGTGGACGTGCCCAGGGCTATTTTCACTTGCCTGACTCAACTCAGCAGCATTGGGCTGTCCCAGAGCATCTGAGACTTCCCCACAGATCTAGCAAACACAGCCCAAGATCCATGAGAGGGGTTCATCCCTCTGGAGAGACAGCCAGAGGCCAGGTGCTACCCTATGGATCCCTCTGATGACACTAAACACACAGTGCTAAGTAGCCCTCACTGTCTTGCTGCAAGTGGCAAATATTTTTACTGAAAGCCTGTGAGGATTTTTTGAAAGTCCACATTATTCCGGAGTTTTGTTATAGAAATCAAAGGTCAAAAGAATTCATCACGCCCAGACAGGAGAAAATGCACAATGGTTCATGGGGAGTTTGCCCAGAACCACAGGCCACCTTCTTGACAAAATTTAAAGAGCATTCCCAGTTGAGAACACATCTCAACTGTAACATCAGTGGAGCAGTTCCAAGGACTGTCTTCCTCCCAGCCCTCCGGTGTGTAGCTTAGGCCCAAGCCAGTTCCAGGGCTACAACATGATCCTGTTCAAGAGCTGATGGAAAGCCAGGCAACTGAAATACAATTGCAGGAGCTGCTGAGCCAGTGAGGTCTGCACTGCTCTCCGCCACACCTTGCTGGTTTTGTTCCCATTGCCCCACACCAGGCAATGCAGCCACAGTGTGATGAAGGCATGGCATGAAATCAAGTTGTTGTTTTGCAGAATGATGGAAATCCTTCACTCATTTGTGGATGGTAAAAAGACTTTAACACAAATGCTGCCACTGGGCACCAGCAAGAAACCTGCACTCAGAGCAGCAAACTGGAAGTCTTTACAAAGGAGGTCAGGAGCTGCATAGCAGCTCTTAAAAAATGTTTTCTCTACCCATCAAAGTCCCCTCTGCTGTCAAAGAAGCTAGACAGCAGGGAAAACACAGTGGTAAATCACATCCTGCGAATCTCACAGCATAAACTTCCCTTTGATTTTTGTGTATTAAACTATGACTACACAGCTATCTTTTTTTTTTTTCCTGTCTTTGCAGCAGATAATACCATACAGGAGGGTAATTTCTTTTCCCTAAAAACACAGACTTAGGAAGAGCTCATTTTAGCATGAGGCTATTATCTGTTTAAGTTTGCATTTCTTTGTTCCTTCTGTGCTGTTTTATTACCTCCTTCTATCAGCTATATCCAACGGCTTCTTAAATTCTGCCTCCAGCCACAAGGAATGCAAGCAAGTATAGCTGATGTAAAATGACATCCATGCCTTCATTCACTGAGCAGTGATTGTCTGCTGAGTACTTGCAGGGAAAGTCTTTCTCTTTTTTTTTTCTTCCCAATACAAATCCCAAGGCAGCTGAGGTTACACAACCAGCTTCATACTTAGTTTAAAATATGTCTCAATTTATACGCCATCTGCAGCACTCGTCATTAAATGAGACAGCCACAAACAGGAAAACTCACAACAACGATAAATAATCAGGACTCAAATAAGCACTCTAGTTTGAGGCAAGAATCCACATTGATCAAAATGCTCAAATTGGTGCCAGCGCAATGAATGGGACAATCACATCACAAACCATTTGTCTGGGGCACACGGCCCACTTTCCAAAGTCACTGATACGTTTTCTGGCTCAGGAAATTCCTGACCTGCAAATCATTAGAGAGTAGAAGAAGCATCATTAGACGCTTGCCCTTTTCTTTACTCTTCCTGAGGCATCTGCTTTAGCACCGTTGCCAGAGAACAGATGTGGAGGTAGGAGGGCTTCTGACCTGACCCGCTGTACACAACAATTGCGGTGGTCTCGGGCACAAATCCATGGGGCTGGGAGCAGGGTATGGATGTGCTATGGAAAGCAAGAGGCAGAGGGCAGTTCAATGGATGCCCTCTCCTTCCCTCACAGAATCCTTTGTGTCCAAATTACTGTGAATTACTTCATTTACTTACATTCCTCCTACTCATGCAGGAAGAAATATGTTGGGAAGACTTGTTACTGACAAAAATAAGGCAGCAAATCAAAGAAGTTAGATTCCGCATTTAAATCTGGACGTGACCAAGTCAGAGGCTGCCCTGGTATTGTTCACAGAATAAAGCACTCCCCACAATGTCTAAATGCATTACGGAAGGCAGCCATGAGTGATACCACTGAATATAAATGCTGGACTCACAGAAATTGGAGCCCTCATCTTTGAGAGCATATAAACTCAAATACGTCTATATCCCATGATAAAAATTACAGGACAAGTGGCATTTATTTGTTTGCATAGTCAAGACCAGGCAACTTAAGTCTCCTAAGATTTCTACCAAAGGATGTTGATTGCCTTTGGGATTTAGATTTGCAGAGGGTTTTATGATTGTGTTTCAAGGCACATTATATGCTCTGGAGAGGCACTATAATTTCTTTCCTTTTTCTGTAAGGCCACAGGAGGATTCCTGGATTTTTGAAATTAAGAGATGGATTATCTTTCCCTCTGATGAAACCCCCACCAGAAAAGGACTCACTTCTAAAGTGTACTGCCAAGGACTTGCCTAGTCTGGAATGACAAAATTTGTGTCTGGAGGCAACTCTAAAATTTTAAGGGTCTCACATTATAGACCAATCATCAACATGACTGGTCCTATCATCAGCTTTTGTTTATTAATCCTACTTTTTAAAAAACTCTCATCCCTCCCCATTATTCTAGGAAAACTGCTGAACTTCAGAAATATTTGTAAAAGCAGCCACTATGGTAAAGCTGGACAGACTTATGCTCAGTGGTACCTTATTTTTTAAATAAATTCCTATTGAGGTCATTAGGGATTTCTGTAGAGTAAAATCAGCAGGCTTTGTCCCTCAGAGCTCTCATGCAAGAGGAATAAATCAGAAAGCAGTGGAGCAGAATTTGTTCTTGTACCATTGTCTGCTTTTTTTCCTTGTTATTATTTTCTTTGAAATCTCTCACGCTTGATTAAAGAAATTTCTCCTCAGTTTTCTCTTCTGTTTTTATTATGCTTTTAGATAAAAAGCCTTTGCACGGCAGGAAGAAGAGCAACAATTTGCCAACTCAAGCTGCATTTACCATCTGGTACACAAGAACTTAGCAGACTGCCTGTTCCATCAATGCAAAGCATCAGTGCTTTAAATGACCCCATGCTCTGATTTGAAGATAAGAAAGTTGGACTTGAGATGACAGATAGGGACATTCACCTCCTGTAATAACCTGCATTTCCTCAGCTGCTGTCACCAATTACCACAGCACTGATCACAGACTGATAACAAAAGATTGTTACAATTTCAGAAAAACAGCTTTCTCTGCTTTTTCCTTTTTGTGCTTTCTTTATTTGAGTGTAGATGGCTGCAGTGCCAGATGCAGACAAGCTGCTCTGAGTGAGACCACAGAGTCCCATTTCCCCAGAGAAAGGAGACTGGAACAGTGCCCTGCTCACATCACTAAAGCCAACATTTCCGAAGGAACCAGCGATTCTGAGGGATAGGTGTTAGACACCTTAAATAAGTCTTATTTCCCAAAGGAAATTATTCAACATACTGCAAGAAATGATAGTGGGATTTTTGAAACCTGGCCGGTCAATGATGGCTTCTGACGTTAGACCTCCACAGCTGTGCAGCAAGTGAAATAAAGCATAGATTTCCTAGGAAGAGCACTACAGTCTGAAAACCTTAGTGTGAAATGAAATGAAATGAAAGGAGCACAGCTTCTCACCCTCTTCATGTCCAGCTTGGGGATTTAGTCAGCAGTGGCAAAGAGGAAAACTCAGTAATAACCCACATAATTCCTGTATCTGGCACTCTTCGCTGCCCATGTACCCACCTCTGCTTCTGCCTCCAGTGGTTCGTTCTTACTGGAAACCACTTCTTTCTCCTCTTCCAACTCCACAGTTACTCATCAGCTTTTGCTGCAGGGAACATGGAGTATATTGTACACTGTGGTGTATTCAAAAATCAGCTTCTAATGAAAAATTGAACATGGAGGAACTGTTACTTTTATGCATAAACTATGTGCCTACTATATGACCTACTACTGTATCAACCGGCACCAAGTGATAACACCAACAGCCACTGGCTATTGATCTTCTCCAAAGTCAGTAGGAGCTGAAATAATCGAAACACAGTATTTGGGGCTCACGCAGAAAGACAGTAACAGAGTGTTCCCTGCAAAGTAAGACTTGGATTCGCTGGAGTTGTACACAGAAGTGTCATCTTTTAATAGATAGAGGAAACATAGTAATAATCAGAGGATCGTCATTTTTGGAGACTAAAAAAAAAGCCTGTTAGGCCTTACCCCCTGCCAGGGCATATTACAAGTAAAACTCCCTATCCCAGTCTCTGCATTTACCAAATGAGAGAACAGACAGAAAAGGTGGGTTGCTTCCCATGTTTTCACAGCTCCCATCACATGATGGTGAAGGAAGGAATATAGCAGGGGAGTAAGAGGCAATCAACCTCAGCTGTCCCCAGTCAGGACATTTCTATGGAATATTGGCATGTCCCTTGCACAGCATGAAGCATATATTAACCAGTCATATTTTTGCCACATGATGAGGAGAAATGATAATGATTATATGTCAAGGACACTTTTATCCCCAGCTGTCATGATAATCCCTTCCACTATAATACATTTACTAAAAAAAGTAGTAAGTAAAAGCTAAAAGGAAGGATACTGTCTTTAAGAAGAAGTCATGAATTTTGAGCCACATATTAAATCTTGGCTCACATCCACAGGATAACCAACTTCACAAGCATCTATGTGATGAAGCGAGAGAGCTCACAATATAAGTGCGGTGTTCACAATACACCCATTGATGGCAACAAAGATAAGATCCACAGTGAGATATCTGCACAGCTTTGCTATGAAAATAGCCAGAAGTAGGGTGCGATCTGGGAAGGCTCTGGAGAAGGAACTCTCCAGCAACAACGGTAGCAAACCAGCTGAAATATCACAGCTTTTAAATATTGCATAACAAATTGTTATGTAATTCCTACTAGAGTTTCTAAATATTATGAGTTATTGTGCCATGTATATTTTATAATGTCAATGTTTTAATCAAAATGGGATCTCATTTATGACTCGGAGGAGTCTGCAGCTTTATAAAGACTTCTCAGGATTCAGCTACCACACTATCGGTCAGGAGAGACAGTGCAGACCCATAGAAGGAGCTGTACTCCCAGAGCAGAGCTGATCTAAGTGACCACTGCCAAACAGGGCTGCAGCTTTCTTAGCTCTCCTGTCTGGGAAAGGGATGTAATATCCTCTTATTACTCTCTCTCTGTCGAGAACAGATGAAGGGAATAACTCCAACACTGACCTTGACTTAAAGGCCTGGAAGAAGGCTTTTTACAGGTACTTGAAAGAGTGCCACAGACTTCATTCTGCCTTGTACCAGTTCCTAACAGAAAAACTCATCATACCATAGGAAAATACAGGGCAAAAATATATTAAAGTATGTCATTTAACTATTACTGCTCCTGCTAGAAATGCCAGGACTAGCTGAGATCCTCATCATCTAAATCCTTCCACCTTGAAGAGTGACTGAATAGTGCAACACCTCAAAGCTATTAAAATTCCTTTGTTCATAGCCTTGTTACTACGAAATGGTTATTAGAGAAATGTCATTAGGGAGAAAGAGATGTTACTCAGTTTTCTGTAACAGGAACTTATTCAGAAGATAAATTCGAATTATTATCTCTTCCATTTTTCTCTAGTGTGTTTACTGATGTTCTGCCCACAGGAGAAGCCAATCTTTCTTGATGAAAGAATTAGCTGTTTGGAAACAAAACAAGCAGATCAAAGAGGAAAGAAGCTCAGTGATGGAGGATGTCAGCTAGAGGAGGGGGTGAAAGCTAATGTACTGCTCATTGAAGAAGCCATTTTTGTTCAACTCCGTGTGCACAAGATAAAAAGCAGGACTCTCTTTCCACATATCTGTTCATTTCACAAATTGTACAAAGTGGAAATTTCTCAGCCCACCTATTGAAGCAGTATCTTCATCTATAAGACATGCATTAACCTGTACAACAAAAAAGGCATCACACAAGCAAGCAGGAATGGATTTGCATAGAAAAAGGGATGGTTAGAACCCCTCAGCATCACAGACACTGATTTTGAGGCTACAGCTCAAAATAACACTGGATTCTTTGTAAATCTTTGTTCTCAAACCCCAAAACTTCTCATAGCTGTATTTGTTGGCCTCTTCACCAAGAGACCCTCTGAATTGTTTTGTGAGGCCATGGCTTGCTCCTAATCTCACCTCTGGACTCACCCTCAGTGCAGGGACACTTCCCATTTTCAAACCTCCCTGGAAACCTCCCTTTGCCAGACTTCCTCAGGGAACCTAGTTGAGCTCTATTGAAAAACACATATATATTTCTTCCTATCCTTTCCCCAGTGTTCTCAAAGCTCTACACAACAGGGCCATTTTGTTTATAATAAACCAGGCACCTGGCAAGACATTCTGAGCACTTCAATAAAAGATGAAGAATGAGGCAATGCTGTTTATGCTCAGGGTCTCTGTCCCACTTGGCTTAGCCATTTAGCATCTTAGGTTAATGACTGATGGCTCCACTAAACCTAAGTACCAGTCGCACACCGTGGGCTTTTAGAGCTCCAAATACGGGTTTTGGATATGGATCTGGATCAACTCACTGCAGTTGGCTGAACAGCATCACTTCATCTACCACTGAGCAGCAAAGGGAGAAGAAACTAAAATGTGAGTGCAGATGTGAATTTTGACCCTCCCTCCCCCAGATTCTTCTAAAACCTCCTGTAAACAGAAAAATCAGAACATAAAACTGCTGGTTTGCTTATTTTGGTGTTCACAGTCATGATACCAAACAAAGCCTGTTGGAAACCTGGCAACAAGAATCTTTCTGCAGATTATGTTCCTAAACTAGAGGCTGCCACAGCTTGATAATAATTATCAGACTCAATCATGTAACTGAAACTAATTCTTTTCCCTTGAACTCCTGTAACAGAAACCCTCCCGACTGTAACAACAGTGTTTGGATTGACCTCCCACCACAAAAGTTAGCAAAGCTGACCAAGAGATTTATAAAGATTGGTGTCACAAATTCTAAATTAAATGCAGGAGAACAAGATGCATCACAATTAATGGTTTATCTGTGTTCACACACAATGGCAGAGTCAGTTAAATTCATGTATCCTTGCTTGAAGTAAGCTGTTCTAGTCATCACCTTATCATTACAAACAAGGTAATTACTGGTGTACAGGTACATGTGCAGCCACCTACTATAAGCAGTGATGCCAAAATGAAATGGACTGCATGAGTAACCAATCCCAAATCCACACTACCTACATTAGCTAGGAGTAAAATTGCCTTGTCTTCTTAGTAACATCCATTGAGACTTGACACAGGACACTGCCTGGTTATGCAACCCTTCTACTCAGGGCTGCTACTGAAATATTATTTCACATCATTCACTCCTGCTATGTGGCCTGGAAATAATTGTCTGGAAGAGGTTGGATTAATTTTTTTTTTTCCTAGGGAGAGAGCACTTCTTTTAAATCAGTGGTAGCACTAGCTTGTAAAAGAGGGTTATATAAAACTCAGTATTGGTGTAGGTGTTTTCAAGGGATGGCCTTCAGACTTCTTTGGGATTCAAGTGGTCCCCGATGGACCTGCTATGAATCTAAACAGAGTGGTGTTGCACTACTGCAATGCATGATGTGGAATAAAGAGTGACACAAACAACTTCTTCAACAGCGAAAGCCAGAGAGAGAGGGGTCAAAGAAGAAGGGCATTGTAATACCTGCTTAGCCTTCTAAAAAATTGGCATCCCCCTCAGGGGCATTCTGACTTATGCTAGCTATTAAGCTTAATATAGCAGATTCCAGCTATCCCAACCTGGCATTTATGGGAGATTGTTTTATGAGGCCGAGTAAAGCTTCATCTTTGGTTCATGCAATTATAAAGCAACATATTGATTAGTAGTGGAAGAATAAACAACCCAGGGAAATCTTAATAGTCCAGTAATCTCCAGTTCTTGACTTTCTACCCTTCTCCTACCTTGCATACAAAAAGCAATTAGCCTCGTGCTTATCTCTGTTTCATACTAACCTGAGGACAGGAGGTTCAGACAGATAGGGAATATCTAACCCAGAGCCTGTTTTCACCAGAACACTCACTAGAAACCTTTTTGTAGCAAACTCTTGCAAGTGACAGCCAGAGTACTTTGCAGTTTGTCAGCCTGTCCCTGATGAGGTTACGCTCAGTCCCAAGTTACACAGCAGCATGGACAGGGCCACCACAGAATTCTACACACCCACTGGAGATAAGCCCAGCGTTAAAACCTGGCCTAGGAGGGACTGGAGGAGAGGGCTATGCTGCAGGTTGCAGAGCCTGTCACAGAGGGATGTGGAAGCCCCATGGAAGAGGGCTCCTCATCTGGCAGCCATCCTTAAAATCTTACATACACACTGAAAACTATTCCCAACAGGACTGTACTCTCTACCCTGCAAATTCTCAGATGAGCCACTGCATGGAAGACACAAAAGTATCTCCTTCTTCTCCTTGGACCAATTTGTTCCACCTGCTCCTGATGCTTTGAGCAGTTCTCTTGAAGCCTGAGGGAAAGCTGGAGAGAAACAGCGGCAGGAGGACAGGGAGTGCAAACCCCAGTGTGACCTTTCACTCCCAGACAGCCAAGAAGCTGCTTCTGCTCCAGAGGGGACACCCACAGCATGGGCAGTCCTTCCCTGCCCCAAGTGGGACATGCAGGCAGACCAGCAGAGAAGTGAGGGGGTGATTCCCCGCTGTGGCCTGAGCCCACTTTCATTTGCAGCCCAGCACATGGCATCACCCCTTTAGAATTTCCACTGCTGTGATCCCTCCCGTTGAACACCGTTTGATCAGATTAACGAGCAGCGGCCCTGCTCACCACTGAATGCCAGCATTAACTGGAACACAATAGGAGCACAGGCCTAAGCCCATTTTTTTTCGCAGATAGCAAACCTGTCAGCGGAGCAGGAGTGTTGATGTCATCTTCTGACTCAATGACAGTGCCTGTTCCTGGGGTCACCCAGCATTCCAACACCATCAGCATCCCCTCTCCAAATCTCATCTATTATTTGCTCATTGTGGTTAGATTTTGCCTGGAGGAAGAAAGGAGTGACAGGCTGACATCACCTGCTTATTAATAGATGGGTAGGGAAGAATGATCTCCTATAAAGGCTCGGGTGAGGATGTTCTCTCAGGGTGTGCTCGGAAGGACGGTGTGTTCGGGAGCAATACAAGCTGGTAACCTTTTAAGGGAAGCAGCTGTCTGCCCAGTGGCTGCTTCTGAACCCTTGAACCGCAACTTGCTGCTCCTTCAAGGGCATGGCCAGCCCCTCACTGGAAAAAACAGTGATGGGGACCACAGACAGGGTCCCGTGTGGAGCAAAGTCATTTGTCTTTGCAAAAGAAAATAACAAGGTACTTCACAGACAAGCTGAGACTCTGTGGCCCTACAGAGCCATGGCTCCCCCCACAGATCCCACAGGCATCAGGGACACCAGGCAAGG
Organism: Callaeas wilsoni; assembly: GCA_013398955.1. Classification (NCBI taxonomy): domain Eukaryota; kingdom Metazoa; phylum Chordata; class Aves; order Passeriformes; family Callaeidae; genus Callaeas; species Callaeas wilsoni. The sequence goes on along the minus strand of VWPU01018856.1, from coordinate 16,588 downwards.
GATCAGCAAGAAGCTCCCCATCGAGCCCTCGCTGCCAACTGATCTCAGCCTCTGGACTGAGGCCTGCAGCTGGATCCAAGTTGCAGTGGGTAAAAAATGTGAGACATCTCATTCAATCAGTACACCTCCCTCTCTCTGCTTGCATGTTTCCTGTAACAAACAGTTAGAAATCTTATCAAAGGCATTTGTTATTGAAAACTGTTTGTGTTAGAAAAAAACCCAGACCCTTGAGAAAAAATTATTTACTGCAGTTAGGAATGATAACTCCAGGTCATGTGGGATGGGTTTTTTTGTGATGTTTAGAGAGTTGTGTGACTCTTGACATTATGCTTCCACAGCAAAATCACAGGACTGCAAGTTTAAAATGCATTTCTCCTGGGTCAACTGCTACATTAAGTTTAAATGCATCTTTCCAGGAGACTTTCTGTCAAGGAGGCTGCTAACAGAAATAAACTTGGAAAAAATGGAATCCAAGCAAATTCATTACAAAATATAAATACACATTCTTACTTTTTTTGTTTCTCCCAGGCTGATGGGAGGAACTGTCAAACATGTTTGAGTTAGCCAAAACAGAGACATTAATACCTACTCATATTTCTAAGCCTTCTTTCACATAACTCCTACATATTATTCCCATTTACCCACTTCCAAGCCATGGAGACTCCAGCACAGAGTCTCCTCTCAGCAGCAGCACTGCAAGATGAGAGATTTGTTTGTTTCTCTCAGAAAAGGCAGAATATTATGGTATTCCCTCCCACATGAACAGATCAATTTACCCACTCTTGGCTGCACCTACTGTCCCTCATAAATTACCAGCAGAAAAATTAAGTAGAGGGGAAAGGCAGGCTGAACCTTACAATTCAGAGGTAAAGGTCTTCCCAGTCAGATAGCACTGACACTGCCAGGGACATGCTGGTGGCTGTGACACAGAACAGAGCAGCTCTTTTAGGGTGAGCACACATTCTAAAGAACAGCACTAAAACCTCAGGCACACAGCAGCACCAAACTGGCAGATTTTCAGCTTCTTTCTGAAAGCACCATAATTTGAGTGGTTTAGTGAGGAGAAACACTGTTAATAAGAAAAGAGCTTTCTTTTTTGTGTTTCTTCTTCTTTTTCAGATGGATGGTAACTGCTGATGATGCATTTGCAGAACCTCAAGTGCAGCACGTCTATGTTGCCTCCCTCCCAGTACTGACTGCAAACACAAGAACTCACCAGAAGTCACTGCTGCAGTGACTTGTTCAGTGACATGATTGTCCTGCTCCACATTCTTCTCAGGTATTCACGCTGGCAAGCCTGCCACTGCCTCTGGCTGCAGGTCTGCGTCGTGATTCAGACCACTGAAGTCTTATAGAACATCATTTGCTTTTTGCTGTCTGATTAATTTGCTTGCTTTCATCTATTTTCAAATAAACTCTTAGAATCCTCCCTGGGATTTCTATCGGCCAGTGCAGGAGGGAGGATGCCTCTTCCCAACGCAGCATGCTCTGACCTTCACAGCACTGCCATGCCAGGAGAGCTGGGCCATGTCTGTGCTTTGGGAGTACAGAATTGCAAAGAAGTGACAGTGCCACCCAACAGCTCTGTCATCCTTTCTGCAGGCTCCACTCATGCCTTGTGCAGTGGAGGAGGAAAGAGCCACACTAGATCACGCTGTGCCCAAAAAGGAATGAAAGTTCTCTCTCTCCACTGCAGAGGGACTTTTTACACCCCAAAACAATGAGACTGCTGCTCTCCTCCTTGGTCCACATACCTACAAACCTCTTTCCTCAGTCATAAAATCATGAAAGTTTCAGCTACAGTGTTTATGTCTGAGCTGCAGTGAAAAAGAATCAAAAGCTAGCAAGCAGAGGAGATCAGATTTGCATGGATGCACCTGTGCATCAAATATGCCAAAAATGCACATTCTTCTCCACCATCCTTCCTCCTGCAGCAACTTGCACACAAGCTTGGAAATACTGAGGTCAGCATTCCACGCCACAAGATGGAACAGGATCTAAGTGGCCAGGTTTTCCTCACGCTCTCCATTGTTTACAGCCTAAAAGGGAGAGTGGGAGCCCAGGAGGAAAACACAACAAACGGCCACTGTTACCATTTGTACACCACATTCCTCACAGAGTTACCAGCACCTTATGAAACCTGAGTTCAGAATGAACAGTAAAGAAAATAGCAAAGTAAGTTCGTTTCACCTTTTTCATACTATTGGGATAATACAGTCTACCCCACACTGGTAGCATGCAAGGGTGACAGACATTCAGATTTGCAGACTTTGAGGATTTTGCATCTAAAATTACATTCAGATCTGAGCCAAGGCCAAATCCAGAAAATCAATCTGATTCAGATTCCAGTGATAAAATCTCTGCCCTTTGCTTTCTTGTGAATTTTTAAAGGGTGTGAAGTCTACATAAAATGTATCTGGTTTTCACAGCTTTATTTTTGAAGTTTGGTAAGTTTATTCCAATTCAAAAGAAACACAGTGAGTGATAAGCTGCCTGTTGCTTTCCTTTTTCCTCAAGAGTGACTGGATTTGAATTCAGCAGTAGATACAGTAACCACTATTTGTGTGGACAATTCCTGTAAGTCATTGAAATTCCTGACTTGAACTTTGCAGCTCTTGTCTCTTACAATAGCATACACCTAAGCCCAGGGTTTGAACACCTGTTGCTATGGAGAACTTTGATCAAGAATTATACTCAGACTTTACTGTCCAGACCCACCTTTTATCAGTATTATTCTGTTTGGAAACCAGGGTGTCGTCCTACTCAGTGGTGGTACTGCTGTGCTATAGGATAAGGGATCTTCCTGAAGGTTTTGGTACCTGGATATGTGGAAGAAGTAGGCCTTCTTAACTGGAGACAAGCTTGGGCAGACAAAAGGGAAGATAAAAACATTTCTTCTAAAGCATTGTCCTTCAGAATCCCAGTTTGGCTGGCTGTCTTTCCCAGCACACAGGCATTTAGCAATGGACTCCACTGCACAGTGATGGTGGGAACATCTCATGAGAGTGCAGTAAAAAAAACAAAGATGTGTCAGTAGCCACAGCAAACCACTCTTCTGCTGTTACCAAGGACAGGGAGGCTTTAGATCTTCAGATCTAGATTTGGATTGTAAGTGTTAAGGAACTTCTGCCTAGCTCCCAAGTCATGTGTTTCATCTAATGGATGTATTATTGCTTTACAAGTGAGTTGTCCTCATGGAATGTGCCATCAAATAGGCACCAAGCTATGCCATTCCTATTTGCTGTGCCCAGGAACTGTTTACACAATACTTCATACACAAACATTTATTCAAAGGAGGTTTGAAATTGACCAGAGGCCAAACGTTTGCAGATGGGTTTTATAAGACAGGATAGCTCAGTGCTTGGCTGGACACAGTTCTGCCCACAAACACAGCCTCCTTGGGATTCCAGTTCTGCATCTAAGAGTACAAAATGTCACACACCAGAAGAAAAAGATGCACTGACAAATGTGCTCAGAAGCATCCCTGCCTCTCAGTAAACCTGCTCCCCCACTCATACCCCAGCTTACTTATTACTAAAGTGTTTAATTTTTAAGGAAAATGGGAAATTGTCAAATATAATTTTCCATTTACTTGGCACATTGCCCCTGAAAAACAAAGATCTAAGGTGCACATTCAACAGAATTTAAACTGAGCATTAAATTGGATGTAGAGCTCAGTCTGGTCCTGCAAAGCAATGCTCCATTTGCCTGCAGGATTTTCTATTTCTGTGCTGCTCAGGATAACAACAGATGGGACCCCTAATTCAAAGGACAATCTCGAGGCTAGAGACAACAAAACTGGACCAGAATGTAAAAAGCAGGGTTGTTGCAGATGTGGGGGGAAAATGTGTATTTTCGGCTAGGGGAAAAAAAAAAAAAAGGATGGCATGCAGATGATAGGGGAGGGTACTCTGGATTGTTAAAAACGTCTCAAGATCTCACTGTATTTGTCCCCCTCAAAACCCATGCCACTGGTTTCACTGGGGAAGGCCAAATTAACTAGGAAGGCAAAGGAAGAATCTTACCTGCAAGACCAGAGTTACGTATGAAAATTTGCCACCAGCTCAGAGAAAGAAATTTTCTTTCTGTGCTACCAGTAGGGCTGGTTGGGTATTTTCTTCCAATGCCTTCTGAATGAAAATGCTGTTGGGTTTTTTTATTATTGTTATTTCAACCAGAAAACCAAAATGAAAGCTTTTGTTCCGGGTCTTGTTGACCCAATTGAAACACTTCAGCTGACCTATTTGAAAACACTTCTTTTTAGGTCAATTTTTTATTAATTGTGTGTCTGCCTCAGACACCACACTGTCTCAGAAAAGTGATGTCTCATGTTCTTCCTTTCTTTCTTCCTTTCCCTACATTCTGTGCTTGGATTTAATCTGAGAAAATGCTGTGGGATGTCATCCCCACTGAACCATTGCTGTATACCATGGAGATGAATCCAGCCACAAATTAGAAGGGAAGCCTAAGGCACTACGATTGATCCAGCGGATGTGGTCAAATCAGGCTGAAACAAAATGCTTTGACTTTCAGAATGAACCATTTGGAACATGTGATAAATTAATGATAAATTTCAGTATCCACTTTTCGTTGAGCCATTAGGCCAAAAGAAACTACCGAAGCATGCATTTTCCACAGGACTTGAATTCCAGTTAATGAAAAAGCTGTGCATGACCATCCCAGTGACCTGCCATCCAAGACCTCTTGGCTGCTTCTCCACCACTTGCCCTGGCTGGCTGCAATGCACTCTCCTACTGCTTTAGCTGCTCCGCTTGAGCCTGCCTTGGATTTGGGACCAGGGGAAAAGCAGTGCTCTGCCCAAGCAGGAAGCTTCTCTGAGCACTGCTTGTTGTTCCCACACCAAGATAGCCTGGAGCAAACTGCCCATTCCCACTCCAGCACAGCTGAGCTGTTTGTGGTTAAAACAGCTTTTGGGTCCTGGCACTGGACTTCCTCAGAGCTATCTCACAAGCTCAGCCTCACCACATCTGTCCAGAAGGCGCAGGGGCTGCACAAGGCAGCACCTGCACACTGGAAGGGATAGAGCTGCAGGAGTGCAGTGATCCATCTCCAGCTAACACAGCCTCAGAGCAGTACAGCCAGCGTGCAGGGTGCCAGGCCAGCTCTGGCCCTGGGACCCCAGCGAGACGCTCACTTGGAGCGAGAGGCACATCCTGAGACAGGGTCAACCCTGCCTGCCAATGCTGTCACCAATAGCCACAGGCAGCTGGCAGCCAGGAAGGCAAAATCCAGTACACAGAGTGGGGCAGTTCCAGTGCAGAGCTGGGGATTCAGCACTGTAGTGGCAAAGCCTCCTAGTTCATCCTGAACAGGATGACAGCAACACCAAGGGGTCATGAAGGCAGAAGGATTTCTGCCGTGAAAGTGCTGAGGAACATGGCCAGCAGCAAGGCAGCAGTCAACGTCATGCCTCACAGCTGCTGTGCTCTCCTGCAGCCATTTTAATCTAGGCAGGCCAAAAGAACCCAGCAACACTCATGACGTTAGTGGCATCCTGAAACTCATCTTTCTGCAAGGTTAGTAGCTCTGCCACAGGCTTCCAGCATGGTCTTACAAGCAACACCAAGAAGCAGCACTTTTCTAATGCTATAAACATATCCACCTTCTCCAGCATTCAGAATTCTTCTCTTCTTCTCTATGCCTCGATACCCCCTCTGTATGCTTCTGCCTGCTCTGGACATTGCTTATGGAAGGGACGGAGTGTCTCTCTGTAATGTCAGGAAAAGGGTTATCACGCTGTTGTAAGCACTCCTTAGAATTCTGCTTCTGTATATTTTCACCGTATGAATATTTGCTTGTACAACATCTGTTCAGCTGCAAATTAGCAGAAAAGCAAGATGCCCCAAGAGTTGTATTAAAAGGTTTTTTCTTTTCATGACTGACTTGGATCTGTTCCTTTGCTGCTTATAGATGTGCTTCACGTCCACACTATAAGCACAATAATCTCAGGTTAACAAAAGACAGCTGCCACCTGGATTTTTTTACTTCAAAGGGCATGCATACAAGCTATATCTAAAACTACGTGCTGTGCAATCAAAGTGACAGTCAAAATATTACTTACATATTTTGATGTCCCCTAACCACAGTGAAATGCCCATTGAACAGCTCCCTCCTGCACACCGCGGGCTGGTGGCCACAGCAAGTTTGCAGCACCCTCTGGAGGTGAATCCTGGGCTTTTGGGCGGAAAGGAAACCATCAGCACCGCTCTTGCAGGATTTTTGGAAGGCTTTTAAGGAAAGCGTTGCAAAGCATAAGGAGCTGCTGATGTCTGGGTTCCCACTGTCATTTGCAGCCAACAGGGCGTGCGGAGAACACTGGTTTCTCATAAGCACAGGCAACAAAATGAAGAAATTCACACGGAGATTCCTTTGCTTGCCTGTAACTCGCTCTCCAGCCCTTATACACATGCAGTTTGGTGGTTAGAAGCACGGAATTTGGACCTCCAGCTCAAATTCTGAGCTGTGTAGTCAGGACGAACACCCAGGAGAAAATATTTGAAAAATCAGGAGCCCTTTGGAATCAGCACCACACTATGCCGCTCATCCTTGCCGTACATTTCATCCACGCTGGAATGAAATTCCCACATGAGGTCATTATCTTTGTTCCATTTTCCATTTTTAAGGAAAATTTGGATTTCTAGGTGGTGTGTGGTACTGGAGGAGAAGCACCGAAATGTTAGGAAAAATACAAACCTCTTCTTATAGGATCCTTTTTTTATCTTAAAGGGGTTTGGCCCAGAAAAATCTCAATAAAAGCACCATTACTGTTTCATCTCAGATCTGGAATATTTCAAAATACTTCCAGCCTGGATAGCATCTCTAGCCCTCACAAAAAAAAAGGAATAATAAAGAGATTCAAGCATACTTTAGACGCCACTGAAATTTCCTAAGGATATCTGCCAGAATCCTAAATTAAAAACCTTTCAAGTCTAGAAGGAAACATAACCAAAACCAAGGAGAATAGGAACAAAAGTAGTTCTAAAGCTGGTATTATTCTGATTCTTTTGTCTGGCTAAGAGAGCATCACAAGCAGAATGCCTGATCCCTCCCTCCTTGGAATTTCGGATGAGAGATCCCGCAGTTTGCAACCTCAGATCAGCTCCATTACTAGAGATGAACACTTCATTGTAAGCAGAAAACAGACCTTTTGCCAGGAGCATCATGTTTCTGGAGTTTGGAACTAGAGCTACAAATTGTATTACAGCCTTTGGAAAATTGTATGAGAAAAGCTCACATGTAACCTCTGTTTTTTCTCTGATACCTCCATGGCTTCCAAAGCATAATTCTTAGCTTACTGTACATACCACATTTTCCTGATTGCCATCAGACAAGTAGATAAATGATTGATCACAGCAGCAATTCACTAGGATAACCCATCATAAAATGCCCCCGGTATTGCAGTGTTTTATCTATAAAACCATAATAGTGCTCCCTTTTTTCTGTGACCATAACATCTCTGTCTATGTGTGTCCTGTTCAGTCCTTTAGACTCCCAATGTGTACCTGGCACAAGAAGTACAGGAACTCAGGCAGTGCCTCTAGACATCAACACAGGTAACAGTGAATGCTTCAGAAAACTGTCTGTATGCATTAGTGGAGAATGGAAAAGGGAGAAAGTGTCAGGGGAGAATGAAAGAGAAACACATTCCATTTATCAGCCACTACTATTCAGCTTTCCCTCCCCGAGGGGTCGTAACATCAATAATCTCAGGCAAGTGAGGGATCCAGAAACATTTTCAGTTAAATAATTCATGCCTCTTCCTATTCTGATGCAAGAAATGGAAGACAGCTGGTAATAACAGAAAGACATCAACTTAAAAATGTGCACATGAACCTTCCCCCTGCCTGAGCACCCAGATAAGACACAGAGCTTAGCACGTGCCTTAAACCAAGGCCCAGATGGTAACACAAACAGCACCTCGTTCACTAGCAAAGACTCAATGAGAGACCAGCAGAGTCTTCATGGACAGAAATATGAAGGAGCAGCCCTTGACAGCTGAGAAACATTTTTGTCTCCTAGCCCAGGCACACTTTAAAATGGAAAAAAAAACTAAAAGAGGATTTCCAGGGGTCTCATGTCTACAGCTTCCAATTGACTTCTGGGCTGTTCAGGATGCACTCAGATCTACAAGGCAGAGATCACTTTGGCAGGAGTCACCAGCTTCCTCAAAGGGCTGGATCCAGCCTCCGTGACCTAGAGGAGCACAACTACAGGGAAAAGTCTTCCTTAGAGAGCTTTACTGTGTTTAGCACAACAGATTTTGGCCCAAAAATAGTAACATGCTCTTAAGTGGACCCAGCTTATGGACTGCCATGTTTTAAGAACCTGGAAGGAGAAGGAAATGGTGCTTTCAGAAAGAAAAAGGTTTTTCTGCTATCTGCTTCCCATGGGAGATAAGGGCTATATTGTGGAGAAGGAGGAAAGTTGCCAGGAAAGAAGCAGGACATGAGCACGTTTTCCAAAGCCACACTAAACAGACCTGTTATATTTCACAGAGACTAAAACTTAGCAAATGCTCATGCCCATAAAAAATTGTATTAGGCAGTAAGTAACATGCAAGGACAGGAAAAAACATTTCTCTGTTGTTTTACAGGGATTTTAAATCTTGACATGCATCACAAGATTCCTTTAACTCCACGGTGCCACAGCCACCACTAAACTGAGATGATCAGGTGGCAGGTAGGAATTGGGTTTTATAAAATGGCAAAGAAGAGTGGCCACACGAGCAGGGTTTGTACCACCAAGCAAGAGCAGTAATTTCACAAAAATGTGGAATTAAAATTGTACTTGATTATATACAGCACAAATAGGACTGATCAGAGAGAAGTGCACATTAATGGGTTTCAAAAGCTACTAAAACCAGGCAAAGCAGGGAAGCAAACTGTGGGGTGTGCTAAGCACCAGGCTGGTTTGTCAGCTTGTTTTACAGACATCCTGAGAAACAGCAGATATTCCACAACCACAGAACAAGCCATGAAATTAGCCATAGCATGCCACAAGGCAATGAAGTGACTGTGGAGGCCAGAATGTCAAGAAAAAACAAAGCTTCAGAAACATTTCTGAAAGCAAACATACTTATCCCCATAGCAGTAGCAAGAGAAAAGCAACAGAGGTCCTGTGCACAGCACATGCTTAGGCTGGAGAGGTTTCTACCCCAGACTGGACCTAAAATGAAATGCACACTGCATAACAGAAAGCACATAAATCAGTATCAGTGTTTTTCAATATAGCAAATTATGCTGGCTTTATAACCCATGAAGAACAATTATGGATCTAGAAAAGACATTATGATTAGAGAAATAATGGAAAGTGGAACAGAGTTTTAGTTCCAGGTGATTGACGAGTTGCCAAGGATAAAATGGTCCCGAAAGAAAACATACCCTATGTTTAGAACAACTGCATGCCCACTGCAGCAATGCTCTGATGGAAGAGCAGCATGAATAATTGGGGACACTACAGCTCCTCTTCTTTCTGGAAGCAATTCATTTGAATTATTCTGCTTGTTAAGGGGAAAGAACAAGTCACTTGAAAATAGCCAGCCTGTCATATGACTGAGATAACCAGGGAACAGCATCCCGTTATTTAATCAATTTACACTAAATGCTTCGCCCAGAGCTGGCTACTAATCAACAAATTAATAAAGTCACCGAAAGCTGAACCACCACATCTTTGTGAACTGCTTTGTGCTGCCAGACTAAAAGCTGGAGCATGCAAGGCCTACTCTTGCATCTGAGCTGTGGCTTTGCAACTGTTCCCTCCTGTCAGTGCTAAAAGCACCAAGTATCTGCACTGAACAAGGTCATGGGGAAGCTGAGGATCAAATGCTGCTGCCCCAGTGAGAGCACTGGCTAGAACAAGTCCCTGTATCTTTCTGGAGCATCACAGAAGATGAGTGCCACAGAGGAGGGTAGATTGGTGGATGGTCTGTTAGACAGACTGGTGTTACTGGTATAACTGGCACTTGGAAACACTGGTAAGAGGGGGCTCTGGCAGAACTGAAATAACAGTAAGAATTACATCAGTGCATCCCTTTTCTTAACTAAATCATCAAGACACATTCTCTGCTTCTGAGCACATGTACCAGAAATGCCACTCTAACCAACACAAGGGCAAGTAGTTCCTGCTGGCTGCAGCATGCATGCTGAAGAGGAGATGCAGTAATGAAGGTATTATCCAGCTCAGTCTGTGGCTGCTGGAAGGCTCCAGGCAGAAGGTACAGGAACTCACTGGCATGAATCCGAATTGCCTGTGACTCTCCCTTGAGGTATTCTCCTACCTTTCATGCAGTACAATAGGCTTTAAGGACAATCTAGGCTGAAGACTCAAACAAAACTCCCTAGGCAAACATTACAGTCAAGAGCTTTCTTGTGCATTCCCGGAGCATTTTAATGAAATGTTTGACTACAGCTTGGAGTTCTGAGGAAACCATTACACTAAAAAAGTTTGACCAAATATATTTTGGCTTCTGAAGTCCTTCTTGTATTCACAGCTGAGCCCCAGGCTCAAGTGATGAGTATGTCCATCCTTGCAACGGATGCTGTGGTTTTCAACAGGCCTTCCTGCTTCATGCCAAAGGGGAAAACAATATCATTTGTGAGGACTAATGGCTGGGTTAAAAATCACCAAGGTTAAGTATAGGAGAAGACAGTCTCTTCCTTAGTACCATACTACATCAGGAAACTATTCCTGACAATGCCACCCATTATGCAAAGCAGTGGAAAGGAAGAGTGGAAAGTGGAAGTGGAAACGACTGTAGATAGTGCTGCTGACAGCCTGTGGAGAGAAATCCCTGCCACCAGTCTTCTCCTTTAAAACACAAGTCTGATTATCTTTTGAGGCACAGTAAAATAATTTTGTATATACAAGGCAAAGTTTCTCTTTAGGGTGAAAGAAATGGTTTCTTTCTTGTTCCTAGCAGTAAATGGGTTTGTCAGAAAAAGCGTAGATGGCCAGAACTTTCTGGTCACCTGAGGATAAATGAGAACAGGAGGGACCCTAAAACATACAGGCAAGTAGGGGCACAGGCTTGACTGACCTGGGAGTCCCTGGTCTCTGTCCCATGATCAGTCCTGAATTCACATTGCCTCGACAGCTTTAGATACATCGGGGGAAGGTTTCACTCCACACCATGGTATGAATCTCCTGAGAGCTGGTTTGTGGCACTACAAGGCTGGAAAGCAGCTGCTACGGACTGGTCACTTGCCATCAGAGACTGGAGGCTAAGTTCATTGCTGCTTCACTCAGAACAACTTCCCCTATTCCACCAGAAAAAGGTGTACGTCACAGTCATCTTTGTACCTGTCCTCCCTTTTGTGTATTGTCCCGATACTGTGTTCCCCTGCTAACTGCACCTCCCTTGGGAATCACGCCCAGCTGCAGCAGCGCTGGCATCTGTGCTCCTTGGCCAGAGGAGTGTGTAGGGAAGAGCAGAGTTCCCTCCTTAGCCTTCTAGAGGCTTGTAGGTCACAACGCTTCAATCACAGACAGCCAAGGAGACCAAGACCTCACGCTGGTCCTGGGCTCAGTCACCTACAAGGAAAACAGAGAGTTCTGCCAGAGGTTTCCGAAAGAGACGTTCAGAGTCTTATGCTGCCAACACACACAAAGATATTGGGATGCCCAGAAGAAAATACTGAAAAGACGCAGTTGCCCTTTCAGGAGCCTGGTTTTTTTCAATACAGGAACAACCAAGAGTGCTCCACTTCAGATAATACAGACATCCCACATGTTTCAATGCCTGGTCTGTCCCAACTAATTTCCTGATGAGGAAATTAGGGCTGGCATGGATTACTCAGTCTCAACTCTTTCCCAGTATCTTTTACATACGTAATGAGCTACAAAAATGGTGTGTACTTTCAGAGAGCAAAATAAAGGAAACAAAATTACTGAGTATTTCAAGAAGTTGGATTATAGACTGGGTTTACATCTATCTTGTCAAAGAAAGGAAACTTTCTTTGTTGCTGAGGGTAAGTCAAGTAAAGGGTTTTCCATTTCTATTATTTCTCATTTCTTTCTTTTGCATTTCCTGTAGACGTAAAATAATAACCATGTATTTGAGACATTACTTGAAGCCTTTAATTTACGTTATTGATATGACTTCACAGATTTAAATATTGTAAGAAAATATTTGGGCAATGATAAATCACAGGCCAAAACTCAATCCAGCTCAAATGAAATATATTTATTTTCCCCAGCCAACAAATGGGAAGTGGTTCTGACTTCCAGAGTAATCATGAAAGGCAGGCAACCTTTAGTTACTGGAAACGATGCACCGGCCTTAAATGCATGCATGTGCATGATCATATGAGAATTTTGATACCCTAGTCAGACAGACACTCATTCCATCTTTCTTTATGATCACAAAACCTCTGAAAGAGACATTTAAGAAAGCCATCAATAAAAACTGCTAAAAATACCTAGCCTCAAATTCTAAAATAGTTAAAAGACTGGCTATAGTCACTGAGTGCAACAGACCGAGAGTATTATATTTGACACAAAACTTTTAACCTCCTCTGCACTAAAGACTTTCAGGGAGCAGGTCCATCAGTACAGTAGATTTATCTCCTTTAAACAGGGCAGGCTGCCCATTTTTATCCGCTTGCATTGTGCTTTCAGTCACAAGTGTTATATAAGGATGAGTATTAATTACTAAGTGGAAAATGTCCTAAAAAAGAAATCCAAAAGCAAGCATTCCCAAGCATTCAAAGGAGACAGTATATTTACAAGCAGTCTCTAATGAGGAGAGGCACTCCTTCAAATAATTTAATCCTGGTTCTGAGGGAATCCAATGTTCAGAATTTACACCTTTCAAAAAAGGGAGATAAAATTAATTTCTTTCTGGTTTAGGTGGGTGTAAGGTCTGTTATTCTTAATCCCCTAGCCATTCCACAGAATCTGAACAGAGATGGATGATAGCACAGAGCTGAGTTGAGAATGCAGAAGCTGAGTAGGAATTTATTTTTTTAAAATATGAAAAAGGAAGAATACAGATTTAGGGTCTTATGGGTCATTCTCAAACAAAGAGAGAAAATCCTGCAATATGCCAGATACTGGCAGGGTCACAAATTCTAAGCAGCTTAAGATAAATCCAGTTTACTAACATTTTTAAAAAGTAGATAAAAGCTAATTCCCTGCTAGGAAATTAATCATCAAATTTATATTGCAAAAGCACTTCTGTGTTGCTTTTTGCTTGACTGGGTTTTCTGTATCTTACAGGACAAAGTCTGAGGTTTCTACTGTTTGCCCTCACTTCTTATGTGTGCATTAGTAGCTGAGTTTGCACTAGAAATCCATTACTCTATAGCTCAAGAATGCAAGGGAGAAAACACTTAATTTCCTCCCATCTTTAATATCTTTAATGCTATTTCATGCCATCTATTTTATGTTATGTCTAGAGGTCTGGGTAATAGAAATGACTCATGTATCCCATGCTTAGGAAAAAAGCATGCTTGCTCTGGGTGGATAACCTGAACCATAGCAAAGCTATCTGACCCTTGCACTAAACTATAAACAGAAATTTCTCTGCACACCCTGTTAGTGTTGGGTGGTCTTTGTACAGGGATAAGTTTTAGAGACTCAGCTTTGAATCTGAAAATACACTAGATTAAATGGTGCTTTGGGAGGAGCCTGGTAGTTTCAGAAAGCTTTTACAGACTTCCCAAGTGACTGAGCAGTAGTTAAGATACAGCCTCACTCCCGTAAAACCTGTCTCTTTTTTCCTAGTCATGCATCTACTCCACAAGAGTCAAATCCTGTGGGGTCCTTCCTTGGCAAACACAGCTCTGAGCAAGGGCATGGTGAAAGCTGAGTTGGCTCCATCCCTCTCGCAGCCAAGCTTCCAGGAAGAAGTAAAGGTGTGGAAAGTTTTCTAGAGATGCTTTTTAATAGCATTTCCCTTCAATATGTCCACAGGGGACAATAAGAAGGGGGATGGGGGGGCGGAGGGGAGGCTTTGCCTCCCTGTTCACGTCCTCCAAACTAGGAGAGCTAATGGGATATACAGAAGGTTAAAGCCAGCTAGGCCAGTATCTTAGCGGGTTTTGTCAGCTTCATTCTACCAGGGACAAGTTTCACACCAGAGTTCATAAGAAATGACCCACACGACTGCAAATGTCACCACTTTCTCTGCCAAATGCAAAACCAAAACTGCTTCTTGAAGATAAACATACAATGCTGTGTTTACAAATTTAAGTGCTCCTTTTCATATGCATGAGGAAGAAGAGGAAGCCAAGCCACTGATCACCTGATATGTTACTCCCACACAATTTAATGTCCTGCTGCCAGGCACTCAGACACCATAGTGATGAGCGCAAGCCAAAGGCTAATATGAAACACAAGAGAAGAGATCTATTTATTTATGCAACGGTGACCTCACTGTTTTCCCACTGGAGCAGCCTTTTTTTTAGTGTTAACCATCTAAATGTTCACTCAGGATGCAAGGGGCACAACATGAACACAAAGCTGACATAAGCCCTAAAGACTTTAAGTGCTGCTGCAGCAAACAGAGAGAGGACAATAAATCCAGCTCTGCAGACCTCCAGAAGGAGCTGGGTCATCCTGCTGCAACAGTGTTTACAAGGGGCAGCACTGGTATCTGGAAGGAGGGAAGTCTGTTTTGTTTAGTGATCCCAGACTTAAGCACAGCAGATAGAAGAATCTTTCCAAACTTTCCTACCAAATCTAGATTTTCTAAACTACAAGTCAATACTATTTCCTTATATCAGCTACTGTTCATGAAAACAAACTGCAGAAAAATCCCTAACTGTCCAAGCCATTTTCACAGCTTGCAGAAATGCTCAGTCTCTAAGAGTCATGGTTTACAGTCAGGGGAGCAAGTTTATTTGCACTCTGTGTAGGTAAATGCAATTGTCTCACAACATAGCAAGCCACCATGAGAGGAGGTGGCTTTAGCAAACCCTGTTTCTACAAATTAAATCTCAGTGTCAGAGCATTTTAAGCCACAATTGTTTTTTACAGTACAACTAAAATGGACCAGGTCCATTCTGCATGTTTGCAATGACACTGAAATACCTTCACACTTAAACCTGCTCACTGGCACTTCTTTTCATCCAGAGAGATTCTCTGCTGAAGCCAGGTTCTTTTTACAAGCTTTCCTGCTTTTGCTTGGCCACATCAAGCTGGAGCCAGGATTACAGGGAAGGTTTCCCAAAGATCCTGAATTTTGGGGAATACCAGAGGAACTGCACAGTAAAACACTCATCAGGCTAATGCAAAGCATCCAAGAAGACAGTCACATAAACACAGCGTAGGGACTGTAAAGGTTATAAAAAGGCAAAATAGATGTTTGCTTACTACCTATCCATGCCAAGCAGCTCACTAACTTTTAAGACTAGGGAGTCTTAAGATTTTAAATACTTTCTTCACTGGACCATCTTACATTTCTGGCCATTCTGAAGCACCCTAGACATAGCTGCAAGAAAAAAACCTCTCATGCATAGGACTGGTAGACAAGCTTAGAAATAACCCCTCTGCATGAGATGTGTGGATGCCACTGCTGCTCTGCTGTCCCCTCAGAGGACATGCAAACAACCATGCTGGGGTCAGCGGGATTTGAAGGCCTTTTCTCCACTGTAAAAACAAGTTAACGCAGAAGAATTCATGTACAAGTTCAGGAAGCCACTCCATTCCCTTCTGTCTCCACTCCAGACATGTTGAGACAATGCAAGTTTATGGAATGTGCAATAACAGGATGAGTGATGATGGCAAAGTCCTGAGCATCAAACCAGTCTCATCTCACAGAATCATAGAACAGTTTGGGTTGGAAGGGACCTTAAAAATCATCTAGTTACAAACCCCCTGACAAGGGCAGGGGCACCTTCCACTACAAGCAACACAGGTTGCTCAAAGCCCCAGCCAACCTGACCTAATCTCAGTCTCATCTGTTTCTTTTCACTTGTTGCTCTGTCTTTCCTCTCCTTTAGGTTAGTCTTCACTCCTTGCCTTAAAAAGTAGCTCCTATTCCTTCTCTCTTCCCTCTGTGCCCTCCATCCCTCAAGCAATGTCACACCAACCTCCCAGCTCTGCTTCAGCAGCACTCCCTTGGCACTGCCCACCATGCTTTGGCACACAGGATAAAGTTATCATGTCAAACAGTCATGGAAATTCTACAAATATGATTCGCATTCTGTAGATGGCACAAATATCCCTTCTCATGCCTGCCAGGCAGGCAGTAAACATACCAATGGCCATCCTCCTGATCCCCATCAGGTGTAAACTGGTGTAGTTATTTGACTCCAGTGTTGCTGCCCCATTCCCAGCAAGGGGAGGTCATTACTCAAAGCCTGCAAGCGGGAAGCAAGCTGCCTTCCACATGGCCACCCACAAAGACAGGATTTGAGTGACAGCATTTGATTCCCCGAGTCCAATGCACATTTCTTTCAATAACCCCATCCAGATTGGTTTTATGTCAGCTGGGAAGCCAGCCCCAAGGTTTTATTTTGTGCTGGATAACAGCCATAAGAATCCACTTGACTTTAATTACGGGGGGTGTATTGGTTTGGCACAGCCTGGTTTGTGGTACCAGGGGGGTCACATAGATGGCTCCTGT
>VWPU01018855.1:0-64401 GCA_013398955.1 Callaeas wilsoni | reverse complement strand
CTGTCCAAACCGAGACACAGGATGAGAGGGAATGACCTTAAACTGAAGGAGGGCTGATTTAGATAAGATATTAGGAAAAAAATCTTGGAGAGTGGTGAAGTCTGGCTAGGCCCTGAATGGGTTGCCCAAAGAAGTTCTAGACTCTCCATTCCCTCAGGCATTCAAGACCATGCTGGGGCTTTGAGCAATCTGGTCTGGCTGAGGCTTCCCTGCCCATGGCAGGGGGGTTGGAGATAGATGATCTTCAAGTTCCCTTCCAACACTGACCCTAACCACCTGTGATTCTGTGATTAAGAAATGGGGTGGTACTGCCAGACCACTCCTTTCCATTTTCTTCACTTCAGCTTTTTCTATCCCTCTTCTCCTTGTACTCTCAGCCTGGTAAATGACTCCCATATGGACAATTCTTTTCAAAAATGAGGAAACACTTGCTTTTATCCTTTTGGTTAAGACTTTTAATTATGCCACAGTCACACTCCAAAGCAAAAAAAGTACAGTAAAAGAGGTAGGGATTTTCCATGTAACAGCTGATACTTTTCCCTGCTCCTTCCTCCACTGGAAATGGCTGTTTTTACAAACGTAAGAATCACAGAACTGCCTAAAACACAAAGTTGTAGTGCTGTTGGGATTTGCAAATGAGGAAGCTCACAGGCATGAGTGAGATAAAGAAGTATAACCTCTAGCAAACCAACTATTTTTTTTTTTCTGAGAGGATACTGCCTTTCCAGACAAACTTTGTTTCTTGTTGAAAACTGAAAAGAAATGGACAAACTGATACTCCACTGAACACTTTTAGAAGAACAAACCTAAATGGTAAAACTACCAGTGATGTAGTGATGGGGCCAGAATGTTTCCCTAACAAAAAAACAACTCTGCCTTTCTCAACGAGACATTAATTTAGACTTTGCTATTTACTCTAGTGGGAAATGGTGACATTTGGGTTTTAGAAAGAAGCTTAGGAAAAGGAATGAGAGGAGCAGCTCAAGCCAAAATCTATTGGCCAGCCCATGCCTCTGCTAGAGGGAGGGAGTGAGGACAGAAGCCAGGAGCACATTTTAGGTCCCCCGAAGTCCTCTTTTTCCAGCTACTCCAATCCTCAGCAGGATTTGGCCACTGGCAATGAGGAAGAGGGAATACAGGAATACTTGTGCCCAGCTGGGGTTATCAGAGAAGCTGTAGCTCCTCAGCAGGGCAGGGGTAAAGCTGGGCCTCTGCCTGTCTGCCCACCAGCAAACAATAGCAAACTGAAGCTGGGGTTTTCTGCATGGGCTTTCACTTCTCCTGGGCCTGCAAACCTCCCTGGGGCAATGAACACTCCAAAGAAAATTAGCATAAAGGTTGATTTTTGTCTTTCAGTAAGCTAGGGTTTTGTGGACCCTAAAACTGTGATTTTCTGTTCAGAAATTGTTAGAAAAGATCTTAGTTTTTGCCCATATTTTTGTGGGGGCTGTCTTTATCTATCTTTCAACACATTCTTAACTTCTGTTACTAAATTATGATAAACTGCACAAAGTCTGATTTACTTTATTTTCACTAATTGAGATAGTTCACTTTTAATTTAGTACAGACTTGGTTGAAAATGAAATCTGTATTTCAAATTTCCACAGATATTTCCTCCTTTATCAGCAAGAGAGAGTTTTGCAGGAAATCACTGCTAAGTAAAAGTAGAGATACCATCCCACATACACCCACCTTTCATGAGATACTCCTTTACTGTGATCTTTGCTATGGAATTATCTTGCTCTTTCTATTTCTCTTTTCTCTGCTTATAATCCTGGTTACCTTAGCTTTCTCTTTAAATAGAGACATAATAACAGACTCAGATTTATCCTGTTGTTGTTTGTAATACTGAAAAGCATGCTGTGAGCAAAAGTGGTGCACTTTCCATACCGTATAGTGGTCTAACTGCCTGGGTCAAGTTCCAGAGCTATACTTTCCTGTTTTGTGGGGACAAATCTAAATGAAGCATAAGGAAACTTGGCTGCAGAACGTATCAGTTTGTAACAGGACTCAAGTTTGCCCATTGGGCTTAGTTTCTTGAGAGCCAACTGAAAGCAAACCTAACAACTCCCTTCCCTCCAAACTTTGGAGAGCAGCACCTCAGGATACAGCTGGTGTGCTTGTGTAATGTCTCGTTCACATGGGCTGCTCCTTGCTCTATGAAGTGCTCTAGCAGAAGTTCCATTGCAGATAGATATCGCTGTTGCAATGGTATGCTAATACCTGCAGCTGCTGTACTTCTCTGCCCCACACTGACATGGTACATTTACCAAAACAAACATGTTAACTGCAGATTCACTCAAGGAAAGAAAAAAATTAATTAAGAGAGAGAGAGATCTTAAACAAAATTGCTTCGGCTGTTACGGATGTGATATAAAAGGCCAGAATGTGTATTTTTAAAATGTATATAAGTACTTGAACTTTGTGGGTGCTTTACTTGTGGCAATACTGGGTCCCTTCAATAGCAGCAGAATGTACTGGTATCAGTCAGTGGAGCTTCTTGCTTGATCTTTGAGACAATGACGCTGAAATCGAAGGCTGACTGAGAAATAGAACTGGTCACAATTTCCCAAAAAATAACTGATGGTTCAGATTTTTAGATGGAAAAATCTTGATTATTTTATTTGGTATGTTTTCTTCCAAACCAGTTTGTTCTATAGTTTTTAATTCTTGAACATCCACAGCAGCTGGGGAACTATTTACACTGGACACTACACCATCACTGAGTTTGCTCAGCCAGCTCTATCAAATAATATGAAGGTACAGAGAACTGTCAGATCTTGTGATGTCCTTCAAGTCCCATTGGAAATATTCCCTGTAAATAACAGCTTTGTAGAGGAGTACTGATTGTTAATGAGGTAATGTGGGAGACTGTAGCCGCAGTTGCCAGGTTATCATGGACAAGGATGTACTGTTCTTACAGGCTTTTCAGGAAGGACAATAAGACAGGATATTTCATAAAATATTTAATCGTCCCCCAGCCATACTGGTAGCCTGTTTGGCTTTTCTTTCAAAGCTCTCATTTAGCTTTTTCTATCTGAGAACGAACCTAAATGCTTATCCTAACAGCAAATGAGTAAAGGAAAAATATTTGCTACACAGTACTTCAGAATGTGACCAGGTAAAACTAAGTCTCCAATATTTCTGAAAGCTTTTATGAAACAATAAAGAACCCGGCACTCAGAACATGTAGACAGGGTTCCATTTGATACGCATCCACCCTCCTCACTGTTTGTGTCTAGTTCTATTTCTGGAAGGAACCAGAATGCATTAAAGGAAGAGGGTCCACTCAGCTCTTGTACTGACGTCAGTATCTAGCGTGGGGTTGTAGAGTCGTGAGTATTTTACAACTGCATGATTTAGATGTACCTTGGGAGCCACCCTGAATTGTGTGACTCAGAAGACCTTTAGAGATTGGGCTTCTATAGAGCTATGAACCTAAGAAGCACCACTTCCAGGTCTTCCACCTTTGCTTTGTTGTTAGCTTAGAAAGGACACAATTTATGGGTGTTAATAAACTTACAAATTCATTTCACTGAGCATTTTAAGGGCAAGGATTATGGAAGAGAGAACCCCTCCTTTTTAAACCTGCCATGTGAAGTAAAATATCTATGTTCAAAGACTAATAAAAATTTGAGTTTAGCCCATTGTCTGAGAATCTCTTAGCACTAATATAAGAATAACAAATTAAAAGAAGCAGAGAAATATTGCATTAGGCAGAATAATCAATAAATAAGAAGGTGAGATGGAATTAATTTGGAGTCATTTCCATAAAAGAAAAAAACCAAAACCATGACATAAGAAACTCCTTGGAACACCCCAGGCTGTCAGGTAACATATTCTCATGTTATAAGGCTAAAGAGTTATTTTTTTGCTTTGTGAGGAATTGATGAAGTTGCAGATTTAGGATTGCCTTGTTTCACTAACTGGTCAGGAGCCACTGGAGGGCAGGAGGTATTGAAAATCAGGAGTAAAGTTGAATCTGTCAAGAAGGAAGGAGCAGGGGGAAGGTGTTTTGAGATTTAATTTTTACTTTTTCTCATTACCAATCAACTCACAGTAAAAAATAAAACTAATTGCCCAAGTGGAGTCTGTTTTTCATTTGGCTGTAACCACTGATTGATCACTCACTGCCCTTATCTTTACCCACAAGCTGTTCATTGTATTTCTCTCTTCCCTGTGCAGGTGAGGAGAGAGTGATAGAGCAGCTTTGGTGGGCACCTGAAGACCAGTGATGGTCAGACCACCTGATTATGTTTGGGAGGAGCTCTCGATAAAAAATGTGTATATTTATTAACTTTTTCTCATTAAAATATTTCCTTAAGTACCCCTTTTATCACGACACCTGAAAATCACTGTTCTTTGTCAGCAGATTGAGCGATGACCACTATTGCTTTTAATACCAACAAACATCTGAATTTATGGAATGTGTTTTTCTCTTCTTTCATCAGGTTGTCTCGTCACAGCCTGCATGTGGCCTGTCGCCTATGGTTATGAGTGTTTCTGAACTATTTGAAAAGTAGGAAATGACTTGTATTTATGTGAGAACTACCTGATTCTGCCCAGAAAATATCATATAAATAACTTACCTATGAAGATCAGTTCATACATCTGTCTATTCTATGTCTGATTTTGTCCCAGTTCTCCCCATGGTGCTTGAACTTCTCAGTACTAGGATGAAACTGGTCTATTTAAACAAGCTAGTAGCACAGACTTTTTGGGAAAAAAAGTCTGGATTTTTTTCTGTATATAATTTCTACCTATCCACATTAGAATAAATGAAATAATCTCTTCCATGAAAACACTACCACTGTGCTTTACAAGTTACCGGCCTATAAATTTTATATTCTTTTGCAACAGAGAAATTGTTTTCATAATATCAGTAAGAATAATTATTTTTCATATTAGAAACTAATACAATCTGATGTTTTTTGCATGCTAAGTGATGTATACTCCTTTTTCAAATGTGATGGATTTTATTCCCAGCAATGTCCTTTTTGAGCAATTAGGACCAAATCTTTTCTGGTGGAGGGAAAATACAGTATTTCTTGACTACTCAGCAGGCAGGGCATTTTTAATGAAATGAAAACATTTCATGTAAAGCTAAAAGCATTTGCTTTATTAATTAATATGAATGCTCTTTCCTCAAACTATCAGCTGCTCTGTTTTGAGAAAGTAGTCTACTAAGTCATATTGGATTACATGCTTATATCCATTTTTAATTACATTTGGAGGAAACACGATAACAGCAAGAGGAAAAATAACATCTCTTGATTATGTGAATTAGTCAGTGCTTGGCCACCTCCTTTAGAATAGCTAACTTTTATTTGGTTTTGTTTGGAAAGAGTCAGGGCCATGTGATATAATAAAGAAAGAACACCATTATTCTCTTTAATCCTGCCTAAATTTGTCATGTTTGGTATTAAGGAATGCACAAATCAACGTTCAAAGAGAAAGCACTAAATAAATGAATAAAAGAAATTTGTGAGGGAATAAAAAAGGGACAGAGACATGAATGATTATTGGTGATATAAAATTTTTCGTTCACCTTTTTAGTGACTTCAATTATTTTCCCTGTGAATTAATAGAATTTGTTTTTTTCAGTTGTCAAACACTTCTCCCAGTATGCTGAAGCCTCTGCATCCTTTCAAAATAAGTGAATCAAGTCAATAATATAGAGATGGTACAGGTAATCCTAAAGCAGAGACAGAATCAGCCGTAAAGGAAGCCTTGGGCTTCAGGTTCAGGTGGGGATATCTGAATTGGTAGATTAAGTGTGCCATACCCCGTTTTGGGAGTTGTTCCTATAATCTAAGTGTAGATCCCAATTTCTCAGAACATTAATCACAATCACTGACCAAAATGTAAACCAGAGAGAGTTTGGACGACTGTGCCAAATTTATCTACTTTTGCAAAGCAGTTGGGAAATGGATAAAATGCGTTTTTTATATTTGACTACTGTAGTTTCTAGTTTGTATTTTAATCCATTTTTCTGTGCTGGAAGTAATTAGTCAACAACCCTTCTATGAGCATTTCAGGTCCAGATTCAGACAGTTTCAGATAGATCTTTTTTTATTTCGTAGACCTTATATTTGGTGTTCCTGGGAAGAAATTATATTTTGACTGCACCATAATTTTTTATAGGTTCTGTCCTACATCTTTAGATAAGGATGAATTTTTAGATGATCTTGGAATGCCTAATTCAGCTGGAGATACAGAGGAACAATCCCACTGGTTTGTTTCTTTTTCTCCTGCTGGAGATTCCTCATTAAAGGAATGGCAGATTTCTTTCCTTTCAAAGCTACAAACCCAGGAATTGCACCAAAGAAACTTTTGGAGTAGCTGTAATAGAAGATCTGTCACACTAGGCAAGCTAAAATTAGAAGAGTGTCTCAGACACTCATAATGACAAAAACCAACAACCAGATTTAATACTGGCACCTCTAGGCAATGGTCTGACGGCATACAGCAGTGTTTAAAATATATATGCAGCTACACACATATATATTTTTAATTTTTTTTAATATATTGCTTGTTGCAGGTCACAGTTAGTTAGAAGCAGACTTCTGCCTACTTAGGAAACAGTATCAGCAATGAACCTTTTTATTACCCCGCCGCTGCCTGTCTAAAATTTGATGGTGGTGATGACTATGATGTCCCTAATGAGAACTAGTAGTTTGATCTACCTTGTCCAAATGCACTGAGGAGGTATGGAGGGAGTGTCCTGACAAAGACAGGTAGATTTCCATTTCAGCACCCATTCAGCCTCCTGTGTACCTCCAGGAACGATCCAAAATGAGCTCAGGTAGTTTTTGCTGTGGTTATGGTTTCTCTGTTAGGGACAATTGTCCATGAGAAGCCTGCTAGAGACCTCCTTTTCTTTCCTTAGGGACTGCCAAAGAGGTGACAGGCAGTAGTGAGTTCCAGTCACTGGTGGACTAGCCTAGGCTAGGTTTAAATGTAGAAATTAAGAACATAAGACCTATATCCAGAATCTTGATTGTCTTCCAAAATTGTGATTTATCTCATTCTCATCCTTGCTGCAAAACCCACAAATTTTAATTTTTTATTTCTGGACAAAGTGAAAGTAAGTGGTAGACCCTAATTTGTTAATGGCAAGTCAGCTAGACTTGGACCTGGAAGCAGTGAAGGTGCAAAATCTGGATGAGACCACACCGTGTTTTTGGCTTTGATGGCAAACTGTCTGACTTCACAACCTGTTTCTTTCATTGACTTGGAAAGGCAGCAGGTTTTCGGAAGCTCTGGGTAGAGGTGTGCTGAATTGCACATTTCACTCTTGAACAGAGGTGCTGCAATAGAAACAGTTGAAGTGCCAGTGTAAGTAGTTTGAATATTGCTCTTTGTGATTTGGCCTAGAAACCAACTGGCTGTCACACTAACTGGACTTCTATCAGGATGAACATTTATTCTCTGTCTCATATCTGGAAAGATAATGTTTCCCAGACTGTCATGGTTTTCAAAGACCTCATTAGACAATTCTGTAGTAGCATTGAAGTTTTCTGTGCAAGTAACTGGATGGTTTCATCCATGGGGCTTGTCCAGTAGTAAGGCCATGCATAATTTCTTTAAGATTGTTAAGGGATTTTGAATAAAGCCATTCCTGTTTTGCTCATGCTATCTTTCAGAATTCTAGTCTTATCGAATCACCAATTTATATTGGTGTTTTACGACCTGCTTTTCTCCTTCATGCAAACCCGGTATACCCTTTAGTGCTGTGCTGCAGCAGTGGCTCTTATTTCCCAGTTTCTGTCATTCCTATCTCATCCCTTTTCATATTCTGTACCTGATGTTCAAGTTCTTCTGTTTCATTGTTGAGGGTCATTACCTTGTTATATAAATGTACTGTTTGTTCCTGAGAGCAGGGTCACATTTATGTAACTTCTGCCATTTAAAAGTTAGGTATCTGAGCTGAGAGGGGTCTTCCGTGTTTCCTCTGTTCACAATTGAGAGAAATAGGCAAATCCAGAGGTAGATTTGTCCCATCTGTTTCAGGCACTTAATTTAAGATGAGATGAATAATCTGCTGAACGCATTTTATCTTTCTGCTGTTACTATAAAAGGAGGTAGATGATTATAGTAGAACAGATGCACAAATGTAACCTAGTTGATGTTAGGTGAGATGAACCTGGATCCTAGACAAACCTAATTGTCCAAGTTCCCTCAATAGTACAGAAAAAATTAGTACAGCCAATTGATACTTTTTCCCCCAGTATATTTAGATGGCATGAATTGCTGTTTGGAGTGTCTGTAGAAATTAGGGCATAAGCCTAGCCTTACTTAAATTAATTTCTGATAGCTAAAGCAGGAGGCATGCATGTCACTCGAACTGGGACACCATAGAAATACTACTGTCATCAGTAGTAATGTTTACTTTCTACTTAAAAAACACACTTAAACACATTGCTACTCTTTCATCAACTATGTCAACTTTGTGAATCTAATTTCCCACTGCCTATGAGCTAAAGCTAACCATGGAAATTATACAAACATACCCCAGAATCCTTCCCATGTCACTGAAAATAAATACCATTTTTCTTTCTCTCTCCCATCTGAATTTTATAGAAATTGTGCATATGCAGGGAGTCACATACAAAATCACATTTCTATTTTCACCATCCACAAAGATGATGTTAATTTTCTCTTAATTCTCTTTTTTTAATATATTATATTTAGTAAGTTGCAAGATATTATTAAAAAAAAAAAAAGAGAGGGAGAGAATGAATTAAGAATAGAAAGTGGATGCACAATTCTCAAGGATAAAAATGAGCAACCCAAATACAATGAATGAGTCATAAAGCGGAGTCTGGAACCTGAAAAGATCTGCTCTCAGTTAACCATGGTAAATTGGGCATAGTGGGCTACCGGGAAAAGACAAGTGTTGATGATTCCCTGAATGCAGAACAGCGAGTCTCATTGAGACTTCAGTTTTTTGAGACAACTGTCATAACCAGTTTAGCATGGAAGTTTGACCTACTCAATAATTTAAAAAAAATGTGCAAGTTGGTCACTGAGAAATTGAACAGACACCTGTTATTCTCACAATGTGCCTTATTTAAACCCTTACTGCCAACAAGAGAGGAAACTATATTTTACTGGACGTTAATTCAGTTTAATCTGAGAACAGTTATGCCCGGAAAATACTGCTAAAGTCAATTGGCACTGTAGAAGGTCAAGATTTTTGAAAACAAATAACATACCATCGCTTATGTTATTCAATTAAAAAAATTCACATTCAAGTTTATTGAATTCAGGACCCCAATTGCAAGATGTTAGTTCAGTGCTGGTCTTAAGTGCTACATAACAGTTTTATCCCATAAAAATATTATGGATATACAATGTGCTTCGTTGTTCAGTAATCAAAATGTGTGCAGTTCCAGTTTGCAGCCAGAATCCATTATTTACTGAAATCAACTGGAAGACACCTATGGAACTGAATGAGAATAGTATCACAGAAACATGTAGACTTTATTAATGGATTATTCATGTTTTATATAGCTAAACCAATTCAGACTTTGTTTGTCAGCTGTCAAATGAATAAATGGCAACCATTTTCCTTGGGTGAAAGAGAAGGCAATTGAAAATGGTATTGCAGAAGGATAGGTAGTATCTTCTGGCGTCCTGGTTCAGTATCCAAATGGTTATATGGGTCTAGAGAGGTTTTCAAACTTGTATGAAATCTTCACATACCTTAGAAGTGTACTTTCTCAGTGAGCAGCTGCAAATTTTATAGTTTTTAAGTGAATATATTAATCTCTCTAGGCTATTCTTTCTATTTGGTGGGTTTTTCAAACATAAAAAAGTTCTAGTGATAAGTTCTGACCTTAAATGACTTTAAGGTGAAAATAGAGTGTTTCATAAGTGAAAATACAGTATTTTCTCATAGTATGTATGGTAGAACCAGAAGGAGATGAATGAAGGGAGGCAGCCTTGACTTGGCAAACCATCTCAGCAAGGGCATGCTATCGATGGAGTTAATGGGTATTGAGAGGACAGCATGGCTGCAGAAAGTTGGGCATCAAGCCAAACGTTGGTTTAGTAGAGACATCACCATAACGGCAGGCAGCAAAGCTGGGCAAAGAGAGGGGGGAGGACTTCTGCAGGACCTAGAGTAAGAAGAGGAGAAATTCAAATTAAATGCAGCAGTGAAGTGGGAGTCAGAAGACCTTCATTTTTTATCTATGTTCTTCTACTTAAAAATGTCATTTTTTGAAGGAAAGTTGGAATGCTTTGTCCCATTTGCCTGGTATGATGAAGTAGGCTATGTGTCACTTTGTTCATTAAGTAAGTAAAACTATGAACTCCTGAATTATTTATTTGTCTAATGAAAAGGATTAAACATTTAATTGAAGCTTATGTATCTATTAAATCTGGATTTCTATGTTGTTATTAAATCTGTGTCTCTATAGGTGATGTAACATTTCATTTGTTCAGCTTGTGGGATTAAAATTTTTTTGAAACAAGGGAACTTGGTTCTTTATATAGCTCGGACCCATCAGTGAGACAATGCATGAGGAAGTGATGATCACTGGAAACAGTGGCAAACCTTGGCCCACGTGCCGAATAGAGTCCACTGGGACATTTTGTGCAAGTCTCAGACGTATGTTCCCAATCTACCTCCTTTGCCCTAATGACCCTTGAGGTGCTCCTAACCCAGTGTCTGTGGGCTTGTGTTTCTCACTGTGAGATGAGCCTCTTGCTGGGTCACTCTCTGAGGACACACCTGCCTGGGGGACGGATGTTTGCTGTGTGATAGGGGTGTGCTGCTGGCTGAGCACATTGACTCCAATACCTTCCAAATATCACTTTAAGGCCTCTTATGGATGAAGGGAAGGATTTCTGCTTTGCTTCTCTATTTCCTCATTAAGAGAATGCTTTGATAACTCAGCTATTACTATTACCTGCCTCTCACATGGATGTTGATGAGCTTCAGAGTGAGAATGAGCACTGTTGCTGCTGCAAGAGGCTCTGCTGAGGTCTCTTGTGTCTCTGTGTAGGAGCACTAGAATTTTTCTCAAATTTTATGGGGTTTTTTTTTCAGTGATTTGTGTCTCACACAATGGTAAATAGTTTATTTTTCTTCACTTCTTCCTCTCTGCTCCCCCTACCTGAAACTCATCTGTAGAAGCTTCCTACGTTGTAGAACCATTCAAAATTCCTTCTCTTTTTTTTCAGTCTTGGTTTGGAGAAAAAATGGTGAAGCAAAGTCCTCTTTGCTAAGCCTAAGTATAACCTTTCTCCATATTCCTGGTATTACTGGAAAACTGCAAAGCTGTCATACCTTTTAAATGATGCATCACAATGAAGTGCTAAACCAGAGCTGCAATTTACCCTGGCTTGTAAATTTCCAACAGATGCCAAGAAGAGGCAGGGAGCTCCATTTGACTAAACTGGAAAATATTCCACGGAAGACAAGTCTACCTCACTTTTTTATTTATCATTTCCGTAAGCTTGTCCACCTCTTCAGTCAATATAATAAATATCAAGGGCAAACAGTAAATGTCTGTAGCTTGACACAGTTACACAGAAGACTGGCAGTGGATTCCTGTGCTTTTAAAGGGCTAGTCTCAGTCAGGGCAGTAGTTCACTGCAGGTGCTGGAAAAGGAGGCTGTGCTGCAGACATAGCAGGAAGATTTCACCCACTGAATTTCAGAGGCTGCCTGTTCTTAACACAATGGGACATCTCAGCTGACCTTATCAAACTCATATGCAGATTAATACAGTCCACAGTGTACATTCTAAATACTAGATTCAAGAAATCTCTTCAGAGTTTTGGTGTCACATTAAGTTTTACCTGTAGACAATCTTTCAATGACTTTGCAAGATACAAAGTAGAAGAATCATAGCTCTAATTCTGTGCATCTCAGAAGGCTAGAAGTGGTCTTGGAACTTAAAATCCACATTTGAAAAAGTAGAGCTCCTGCTCACTGTCTGAAAAAAATTCTAGGGGAATCTCTTGATAGGTAGTAGAGCTCAGCAGGCATTTTGAGGAGGGACTTGTCAGTCTGCTTCAGACATCTGTATGATGAGATTATCTGCTTCCTAGAAATATCTATTCATCTGTTAGTGAATAAAGCACAGAAAAGGATTACCTGTGTGGGTGCTGACTACCAAACTGGTTCTGATAGTTTTGCCAATGTGACATTTACGAGGTCCTGACAAAAGCATGTGGCAGCCAAAGAAGCTTAATGGGAGTCCTTGACCGACACTCTAGAAAATGGACGATTTTTGTAGGACAATCTTGGTTAATCACTACCTTAAAAAAACTAATAATCAAATTTTGTAATAAATTTTAGTGGCACTGATGGGTTTTACTCCAGGGTTTCCCCTGAGCTGCAAAGAAGAGGGATGCTCCAGATAAGGATCAGTGTTTTTTGGCAGAGTTGTGTGTGGGCAGGGAATGTTTAAACAGCACCTGTCCATGCTAAACCTGATTCAAATCAATGCCACAAGAACAGGATATTATGTGATATATTACTAATGAAATTAATAATGAAAGAGATGTATTAGCCCAGAGGAAAAAGAAAGAAAAACTCCTTTTATTTTTCCCTTTCTTTTTTTTCCTTCCACAGCTGCATGGACGATTTCACTCTGAATGCAATATGCTTCCAGAAATGAAGTACTGCTGCAGATTCAGAGGGAGATGTTTACATATTAAGAGAGGTGGGTAAGGAACACTTCATTTTTTACTGGTGAAAAAAAATTGGTAAGTAAATGTTAAATTCCTTCATGTCTCCTTTAAATTTTATATTTAAGATAGCCACTTAAAAAGGGTTTTAAAGTGAACATCCTGGAGAGAAAACCTAGAATTTTAGGATTTTAATAATTAGTACTACCATCCTAGTATCAAAATTCAGTATTTTCTGCTGATTTGATACATGATTCTTCAGCTGTGTAAGAAGTTGTTAGAATGAGATAATGGGGCTCCAGTAGTGTGAACGGGGTGAAGCACAGCAAAAATTTTAAGGCATTAAATTAGTCCAGAATTCCTTCTGTCTCACATTCATGTGATAAGAATAAACTGCTGGGATAAGATAACGATGGTAATGGCTTTTAAATATGGCACATCCAGTACGTTGAGAATTGGTTAAGTTGCACAAGGAAGAGCATGATGTTGCCTTCAATGATTAGCTATGAATCTGTTGTAGCTGTTAAGGCGAGTGTGTAGTATTTCCTATACAGGCTGGGAAAGAAGCAGAATGAACTTTCAAATGAATAATTGGTTCACTTTCTAAGCAAATATTTTTCCATTTTTCAGTAGCTAGAGAATGCTGCTGTTTCTGTTGACTCTGCTCTCTAGTAAAATAAGAGTCCTCCTTTCCAGACCATTGGCATTTGCTTGCAGCTGAAATCTGTTTGGAGATGTTTCCTGTTCTGGAAATGCGGCCTGGGGGAGATGATCTTACTAGTTGCTGTCACCCAGAAGAAAACTGTGTTCTGACAGTTTCACTGAGACACAAGTGCATCACTGCATTATACCAGGAATTTGTGCTGCCAGGACACATATGTACAGACCTGAACATCATAAAGCAAGCTGAGGGGCAAGCAAGACCTGTGGAAAATGTGTTGTAGCATATCCTGTGATACTGAAGCAAGAAGGGAGAAAAACATAGCTGATGGTCTGCTAAAGCCAAGTTTATTCACTGAGTTTCTCTGTGTTTGAATCTGGCAAAAAGAACAATGAGTGAATGTCCCATTTAGTCTCTAGTAAGTGGCTAATCCTATGGGAAATGGTCCCTCAGTGGAAGCAAGTCTGGAAAAGACAAGGGGAGAAAGTGAACAAGGAACGAAGATTACCATATCCATGAAGCCTGAGGGCTGGCAAAATCATAGCAGTGATGGAGGCAGAGCTTACCTTGTCAGTCTGAGACAGAATCAGGTTCACTTAGACTGTTTCTCAACAGATATTTGACTTTTATTTTCTTAAAACTACACAAAAGTAAGGGATTTTTAGCACCTCTGCTACCAAAACCTTGTCATGCAAACCCAATGAAAATGTAAACATCCTTATGAGCCATTATTACCTGCTTTTTACACAAGCATTAAACTTTGGTCCTTATGTTTCTTTCGTTCACTTTCATTGTCCACCTGGCAGAAGGCAGATTTTATCCAAAGGGTCAGGGCACTTTGAACCACTCTTGACAAAAATACATTCAAGCCTTCCCAAGTTGCTTTGATGTGCTGATTTTATATGTTAATTTTCACAAACAACTTCTGTTTCAGCATCTAACTGAGAAGATTGCTTAGCAGTGTATTTATAGTGGGCTCCTCTAGGACACTACTTCATCTGCACAGTCAATTTCATAGCGTGTTACTAACACGTTCTTTGAGCTTGGCTGAAGCTTACTCTTTGAGTTTTCAGAGTTTCTAGGCACATGTTGCCTTACCCAAGCTGGACTGACTGCGCTTATGACCCCGCATTTGCCTTTTCGCTGTAAGAGGACATATTGTACTCATTCACCTTCAGTCTTTGGGATGCCATGACCAGCAGTTTCATAATCACTTCATATCATTCTTTAGGTTTTAACTACTTCGAGGTAAATTGTGTCAGGTCATAATACTAGTTTATACAAATATTCTTTGAGGTCTCATGTCCCTCTTCCTGTGTTTTCATTCCTGTACCAGGTCAGTTGTCCTACACATATGGTCAGAAGTTTCCTTTTCTTTATGTGTGTTTGTAAGGAATGAATCAAACAGGATATGGAGTATTTTGATTTTATCTGTGGCACCTGACTGTTTCTTCACATTTGTTTCAGCATCTGCTTTTTGTTTTTAAATGACCGTGCAACTGTTTTGGAACGAATATTAAATGTGTCAAACAGTGGAGTATTCATGACATGAGTTCTTGTATATGTGCCTTTTGTGCACTTGGCCCATCCTCTGCCTTGGGACTACAGTGGTTTTTTTCTCCTGCTGCTTAGTATAATGCACTCCTTTTTGCTCCCTGTGGTGACATCACTGTTTTTAAAGCTGAGGAAACAACTTGAGGCTAGGAAAACTGTATGAGAGCATAATAAAGATCACTGTGCACCTTGAAGTACATACTGACTTTGTTATTGCTCCTGGTATGACAAAATCAATAATGCTAACTGTAATGTAAATCTCTGCTTTTCTTGAGAATGCTTGTAAACTTGCTGGCCTGGTTGTGTATGGTTCCTGGTGTGCACAAAGGGACACTTCAGAGGTTTCCTGAGCTTGCCTTTGACATCTTCCCCTCTGAGCTTCAGGCTTCCTCCTGTGCCACTCACTACATATGTTATGCGTGTTTTCATGTACTGCATGCTCTGCAGGAGCCTGAGCCTATGGACACGTATTTTTGTCGCTGGAATGGAGTCACCCTAATGGAGTGTTCTGAGTATGGGAAATTATCCTACTTGTAACATCTGTCCAGTTCATGCAAAGAGACTGTGGATGCTGTTCAGGACTCCAGTTGAAGAAAGAGGGAGAAAATGTTTGCTTTTAAGAGGTTTTTCAAGAGCTAGAATCTGTCAGAAACTTGAACTCATTCATCGCTGAACTCTATGACCAGTTCACCTAAGGGGAATTCTTGACAAAGAATGAGCTACACCTTCAGATTTTTTTGTGTGTGTGTATGGGAGGAAGGGAATGATTTTTTTCTGCTTTTTGTCTCAAATGGAAACAGAAGACCTGGGCAAAAAATGATTAGAGGTTTCTGTGTTGAATGGGTAAATCAAAAAATAGTGTCTCTTCCAGCATCTTTAAAAAAGTAAAATAAAAAAAGTAAGATGAAAAGCTAAGAAAAAAATGAGCCAAGCACAGTATAGCAAAATTACAGAGCCAAGTGTGTCCTATATTCAGGTTTATAACAACCATGGTATTCAGAGACCTCAATTGTGAAGCAATGACAAGGATCAGTGTATAAAAATATAATTTTCCCTCAGTCTAGAGATCATTCCCCTTTCTTTGCTGGTGAGGCACATGAGCTGTGTGCAGGTGAGAGGTGGGGAGCATGGCAGATACCAGCCGTGGCGCAGCTCCTGGCATGTGAGGCAGTGGTGCTCATCCACTGGGTCATGGCCTGCTGTCCAGCCACAAGCTCACTTTGTCACCTGTAAAATCCTTCCTCACCTTCACTTCTGTTGGTCCATTAAACATTCATGAAAAAAACCCAACTTCCTACCGAGTATCCATTAGCCACCAATGCTGATGTTAATGAGCAAACTGTGAATGCACCAAAGAGCAAATTGAAATGAGTCACAAAATACACTTAGGATGTGCTTCCTGCCAGTATTGGTGCGTCATTGGGAAAATGCTGGTTCCTTAACAATAGGCGTATAAAGAGCAGAAATACAGCTGATTGAAAAAAGGCATTATTTGAAGGAGTTCCATTAAAAGAGATTAACTGATTTACGAGCAAATGAATCATATCTGCACATTAGCCATTTATTTGTCAGGCCAATTTTTTTTCTATTACATTAAAGCAGTTTTCAATAAAAACACAGCATTAAATTAAATTAAGGCCTGCTACAGAAAAAATATGTATTTCAAAACAGACATAATTTAATTACAGTTAACCTGTGTAAATAAGAGTAAATAATTAATTTATGACAGTAAAAAAGTGTTGTCTTACATACTTTGTTCAATTAAAGACTGTACTGCCTGCAAGTACAGTGCTTTCCTGTCTTTATTCATTCCTTTCAGCTTTACACCTCTTTGAATATTTAATGTGAAACAGACTGCTGTTAAAAACACGTTGACATACATCACTCAGCTGGATGGGAGGAAATTCTTGCTACATTGCACAGGATGACAGCTGGTACTGATCACAATTTTAGGTGACAAGCCAATCCTCAAAAAAAAATGGCCTAAAAAGAGTATAATCTGTGTTCATCTCATCTTCTCTGCTGTTGCCCCGGCAAGGGAAGGGACATGTGCATTTGCAGAGAGGTGCTGGCCACTGCCTGTGTCAGAGCAGTGCGGCTACAGCTGCATGCCTGGGCACAGGCACCGTATGGCCTGTAGGAACCACACAAGGCTCCAGACACCCGCTTGGTACAGGACTTCTGTCGGGGACGGTAGTGAAGCGCCACTGCTTAGAGCAGGAGAAAACAGCTTGGAGTCATTTCAGGAGACTGGGGAGAATTGGTGGGCAGGAGGGGAGGTATGGGAGGCCTGGAGGCCGTGTGGACAGCGAGCACCTGGAGGCTGCAGATGGGCATCAGGGAGGTGGTGGTGGTGGTGGAGTCCTTCCTGGGAGCCCCGTGCTTTTCCTCCTCCAAGAAGGGGGTGAAAGAACCAACTCTGCTAGAGTGACTACAACAGGGCAAATTCAGACTCTGATAT
Organism: Callaeas wilsoni; assembly: GCA_013398955.1. NCBI lineage: Eukaryota > Metazoa > Chordata > Aves > Passeriformes > Callaeidae > Callaeas > Callaeas wilsoni. The sequence goes on along the minus strand of VWPU01018855.1, from coordinate 47,078 downwards.
CTGGATATGGAATTGTCCAATGCAAAGGAGAAACAGCTGCCTCAGAGGTGAGCTGCAACCCACTGGTAATTAAGGTATGTACATGATATATAAAAAACAGAGACATACGGAGGTAAAGACTTAGACAAAAGTCCTCAAGAAAAAAATGCATGATCTAAGATTTTACAGTGTTTGTTGTGACTAGACTCTCATAATCCAGTTTAGTTCCCTCTGAAGTCCACGGAAAGACTCCAGCTGAGTGCAGAGGGGATTGAAATTTGTGTACAATAAGAACGTTACTCATGGTTGGTTGAAAAGCTACTACAGAAACTTCCACTTTGACCATTCTTTGATATAAACATCTTTGCTTTTGAAGAACTTTCATAAAAATATTTGTATGAATGTTTGTGAAGTTAAGTTAAGCCTGTGAGCAAGCATTGGTTAATCTGGAAATCAAATTTAGTTCATGAGAAAAAATAAATTATTTCTGGGCAGAAATGGAAGTAGTTTATTTATGAAAAGAAGGATTTTAGGCCATCTGTCAGGAAACTCAAATTAAACAATCTGCTCAGTTCTCAGCAGACATAAATCTGTGAAGCTCTGTGGATTTTGAGTGACCAACAGCACAGTTCAGGTGGATGTGAAAAAATGACAGACAGTTTATTCACAACTGATTGGCTGAAATTTGATCACAGAAATATTTTTTTTGAAAAGACTCTAATCTAGTTGGAGAAATTTCAGTTAGAAAGTGAGATGAAATCTGCTACATTTTTCAACCATGTATTTAATTTATCATTATTTTATCTGTCTTGCTGCAATAACCCAGGATATTTTCACTCGAAGACTTTTTTTTTTGCTTATGCTTCTTGAAGATCTATGACACACAGCAAAGTAGCCCAGTTACATGCACAGCCTTGCTAAATATAAACTACCCTATTACAGGGTGGTGCTATCTCTTAAGTGATCATACTGACAGAAATCATATTCTCTTCATGAAGGAGTCTAGAGAGGACAGTAATGCTGGGTTTACAGAGGACTTTCTGCTTTTGATCAGTGCTTTTAAACATTCTTTATTCCTATTAAGTGGTACAGCAAAGAGGAGAAAATCAAGATTGAAATATTTGAAGATGTCTTGATATACCTTAGAGAGGATGTTCTTGCTGGGAGTCAAGTGGCAGCTTTCAGCACAGGGATGAACACAGAGAACTGACAGAATGTTGAAACTTATGAATCTTGTGGAAGACAGTGAGTAAATCTCTGGGTTGAAGTTTTGCACCAGATCTTAAACAAGTTCAGTCTTAGCACCACTGTCCATAACACACCAAATCCTGGCATGTTTGAAGCACAGCTCTGAGTTTCATTGCAGAGCTCTATTAATGTTTTGAAAAAAGTGAGGTCAGTTTTGTAAGCCAAAAATGGTGCACAATGAATTTTCCAGTGCTTTATCTGAATTATGGCAGTCCTATCCTTTACCAGTATCAGCTCTGGAGTCATAACAGAATATAAACTCAGCAAAAATACAGAACTTTTTCTAACATGAATCCCTATCTGTCCAAGTCCTGAAACTAGCACAGCATGTTTGTAATACATGGATAAAAAAAACCTAAAAGGGTCACTCTCTATGAATTCTCAGTGCACTTGTTGCACTTTTGTTAATTAGTCTTATATTTGATGTCCTTTGAAATTTGTACATTCCAGAATTTTAAGGTTTGCTTCAAACTGGACTGTAAAATGACTGCAGAAAGAGACAAACAAGAAAAGACTGGAGGTGGGAGAGAGAAAAAGGACATGACCTAAATTTCTAATGCTTCATGATTACCAAAGTTGGGATAAAAGTTTATTCCATTATAATGTCTCTTCAGTCTTTGGTTCTGTCCTTACAGTCTGTGGTGATACCGGTGTCATAGGGAGATGGCTGACAAACTCCATCTCCAGTAATTCTCCTTCCAGCCACCATTTGTTTCTTCTCCCTGGATCTCCGAGCTGGGTCAGGTCAGGTCGTGGGGAGGAGGGAGAGTCTGGCTGGATGGCTGAGCTGTCGATGTGCTACTGCTTTCTTTGGGCCTGAATTTGTAGCCACTCCCTCTTGAGAATTCCTCTTGAAGGCAGTGGTAGTTTCAAACTTGAGCAGCTGCGAAACCAAGTCCTAAATCAATTCTACATCTCTCATTGTCAATATTGTGCTACTGCTTATAACAGCATTGACAGAGAGGTTTATGTATCCATGGCACTTATGTTAGGTCATGAGAAGAAGGAAGGAAATGATTCTGCTGCAGACTGAGTAGGTTCTGGGAGCAGGGGGGCAGAGGGAAGAAATCCCTGCTGAGTTTTTGGCTTTTTCAAGTTTCCAGAAACTCTCAGTACAAGATTTAATGATGACCTGGAATATATGAATCTTCACAGATGATCAACAGCTACAAGCACTTTGGAAGGGATTTCTGAATTTTTTTTCCCCCATCAAGTCATTCATGTAAAATAAAACAGTACATCGTGGAAATCAAGAACTGAATCCTTCTAAGAAGGAAGCTAAATGGATCAGAGAGAAAAATCTTGCAGAAGCCTTTGACAAGGCAGCTGGTGCAAGAAACAAGTACCTCCTAGCACCAGAAAAGGTGGAAAAAAGTCAGCTTGAGTCATGTATATCAATTCTCAACCTGGATTTGAATTTCTGCCCTTTTAAAATGTTCCCTTCGTAGCTCTGTCAGCATCAGTCTTCTCCTTTTAAGGATGTTTAAGACAGTGGGGTGCAAGGGAAAACATTACTGAAATAATGCCTCTTTTTGCTGGCATTGCATTTATTTCATTTAACAAGCAAACAAAATGTACATAGCTCAGTCTCCCAGAACCACTAGCACAGCTCCCTGGCTCCCAAGGGGCTTAATTACAATATTAGATTACAAATATACAGGGACTCAGATACTGCATATATTAAACTCTTCCTCTACTCCAAGGCTTAAAAATATGACTCAGAGATGTTGGTGACAGGTCTGTTCCTTTTGAATCAAGGGGCTGTGCTTGTCTTCTGTGGGTAGATAATGTCATATTTCTTTCAGAAAATTCAAGCAGGTGTTGCTCTTTTGTTTTAAGTGTGGCAGGAGAGAGGGAATGCCAAGGCCTGGGTTGGCCACGCAGCAGGACGAGGAGCAGAGGCGTCAGAAGGACGGGTCCCAGCTTTGCACTTCCAGGTGTGTCTCCTCCTCCCCAGGAGTGGAGGGGGCCTGGGGGCTGCTATTTCTCATGAGTTTGTGGGCAGCCTGGGAGGGGACAGTGGACATACATTGAGCTACTGTGACTTCTCAACCAACACACCTGCAAGTGAAGTGGTATCTTTGGCTTCTGTTATTTCCTTGGACTGAAGGATTCATGTCCATGTGTCGCAGGAGAGACATTTCTATTCTCTGAAAACTTGGATCCAAACTAGATGTAAACTCTCTGTATGTAATTACATTTAATAGACTTCGCTGATATACATTTGTTTTCTAATGAACTTTAGTTCATCCAAGGGTGTCTTCACTGAAAGCAGATCACATTCTATCACGAGTGGGAGAGAAAAAAGGAAAAGAAAATAAAAGTCTAATGCAGTATTAATAAACCTAATATTCAGCAGCAGTTTTTGTTCCAACAGCTCTAAGCATTCAGACATGTACATTTTTAATCAGCTGCTGATTCTTATTGAAAAATGTACGAATACAACTTTCAAGAGAGGATTACACAACAAGCTTCAACTTGTTTCATTAATTACTTTTTTTTTCCCAAAGGAACAGCAGAAAATTGCTGGCAGGAACCTCAGTGAACCATGTCCATAGGCCATTAAGAATGGATTAAATTTACTTTTATAACCCCATTGATTCAAGACTTTTTATTTCTTTCTTTTCTGAGGCAAGCTCGCTTGAAAATGTTATTCAGAAATTGTTTTTTTCCTGCAGTGAAAGTGCTAAGAAGAAAGAACGTGTTATTGGATTTTATTGTTCTTTAGTACTGAAAATGACAAAGGGAAACAAAACTGAGAAAAGCTAAGCCCATGTATAATATACCATCAGGCACAACACCTCTAGTTATGCTTTTGTCTGGTGATGAATAAATTCTATTGTCACTTGCTTTGACCATTATTATGAGCATTTAATTAAGAGATGGTGATCAAAATGAACTATGTGACCAGATTATAGTGTCCCACAGCAGGAGTTCTGCTGAGGTATTTAGAGAAGAGAAACGTTGACTTTATTATTCTACTTCATTTCAAAAATGTGGAAAATATTTTCCACTTGCAGCATTAGTTCCATTAAGATTTCTGTTACCCTACTCAAGGCAAAAGCATAAGCCAGTTTGTATGTCTCCTTGCACAGATTAACAGAAAAGCAGTTCCACTCACATGTTTAAGAAAGTAATGCACGTTTACCACCCCACCATGGTTTTCCACACTTTTCCAATCTTTAGTTGGAACGCATGATATAATTTGGAGGCAAAAAACTACAGTTTATATTTTTGTCTAACAATTAATTTAATCACTGACTTAAACCCAATCCTTTTACCTAAAACCATACATAGTTCCACTAACTGCTATCTTGGTGATGTTCCAAAGCATCGAAGCATGCAAGCATGAATCTAGTATCACATACATGCATTGTCTTTTGTATAAAGGGGATTATTTGCATTATTAAAACTGAGCTCATGCTTAAATATGTTGCAGGATGACAGCTGATTCCAGGGACATTTCTGAGTTACTGTATTTGTTTATGGTTGTATCTGAAAGCATATTCCAATGCAAAGAGAGAAATTTTCCAAATTTCAATGCTGTTGGTGGGATCCTGCAGCCTAGCATGGGGTGAATGGTTGCATCTACTGGAACAACTGAATACTGTTGTTCTTATTTATTCAAAGTTCAGGATAAATCCTTTGAAATCTCTTGGCCACACTGATTTAGACCAATGTTTTCATTTGGAGGCACAGTGATGTCCAAATATGCCTTTTTGGCGTTTCATTGAAAATGGTGGCTCTCAACATTAGCTCTCCTGAAGATTATATAGTCCTCTGGTGGTCCTTTCCAGGGGTAGGAATGGTTTTGGCCCATGTTAGAAAAGTGCTTTTGTGGAGAGCAGTGTGATCTAACCGCAAAATGTGACAATAATTTACAGTTTGGAGAATGCATGACATTAACTGAACTAATAGAATTTAAGATTGCAATAGTAGTACTGTGGGAATATAAAACATAGTAAATTTATTTTGTGGAAATGATTATGTAGTGCAATGGATATTTCATTTTTAGGATAGAAGACAAATGACAATCCATTTGTAGTTTTCCATTTTGGTATTTTAATGATCTTGACACGATTTTTAAGACTGATGATAAAACCTTATTAATGAAATACACAATAATATTCATTAGAAAAATTACATTATAAATGCACTAAGGGTGAAAATTACATTCACATGTACAATATAGGAAAAAGGCGATGTAACAAACTGTACTCTTGAATAAATATTTCTGTGACGGTGAAAGGGTTTTGTTTAAAAATGAAAGCTGCAACAGAGTTTAACCTGTTTGTTTCCAGTCTTTTCTGAAAGCAGATTTACATATTCTTCTTTGTTGATATATCCAGCTACTTTCTGGAATTGCTGGGGCACATGGAGCATAGAGCCTGCTTAGATCACACCAAAGATCAATCTAGCCTGAAACACTGGCTCCATCAGGGAAGGAGAATAAAGTCTGGGACAAGATTAAGTAATAGCCAGCTCAGAATTCTTTCCATTTCTTTTATTCCCCTTTTCTCTTACTACACAACAATTTCAGTGAGCAATCAGTGGGCCAGATGTGACCATGAGAAATAGTGAATCATGATTCCCCAGTCACCTGCCTTCATTCCTTTTGTGACTGTATATAGCATTACATTCCTCCTCTGCCCCAAATTGTTGCTTTTCCAGTCTGAGTACTAATTTGGGTTTTATCTCTTTGTACAGGAGTTGCTTTATTCATCAGGTCATTTTTGTCACCATTTTTTAAATATTTCTATTGTGTTGGACCCCTTTTGAAACTGGACCATTGTAACAGCATGCATTGCTCAGAGGTTGGCCAGACATGGATATGTAGAGTGAAATACTGGCATCCTCTGCTTTATTCTTCATTCCTCCCCAATAATCCCACTTTTCTTTTTACCTTTCTGATCACTGCTGATCCAGGATGTTCAGAGAGCAGTTAATGGTGTCTCAAAGATACCTTTGCTGACTAGAGCGGTTAAATGAGAGTCCATCAATGTGTATGTAGTCCGAGCTGACTTTTCTCCCTTATCCATGACTCCACATACACCAGCAGTGAATTTCATGTGCCATCTGTCATTCAGATCTGCAATATTGTACATTTTTCAATGCTTTGCAAAATGCTTCAGGTTTAACTCCTCCAACTAACTGTGACTCATCAACAGTAGTTGCACCTCACTATACCAAAAAGTAGTATCATCAGAGATACCTCTGCAGATCTGCCTGCACTATGAAATTACTTATTCCCAACATATTTTTTTATTTTGGACCCACCTTGGTTCTTATCCAATGGCAGCTGCATATTTTTAATAGTTTAATGAGGGTCTTTACAGATAATTTTATGTTATCCAAGGGATTTTACCAACACAGCTTTTTTCTTGGCTCCTTCAAAGACCTCCTGTTAGGTACTATTTTCTTCTAGAGATTAAAGACTTAATAGATCATATTTACCTACTGTTGCTATTATGTATTGGTTTGTAATTTTTTTTACCAGTTTGCCTAACTTATCTATCAGGCTAGCTCATAGTTTCCAGCATCATACCTGAAGTTTTTTAAAGAATTGTTGTCATTGTTGTGGCTTTGATCCTTCTAGTGATTTAAGCTATGGGTTACACGCTGTAGTTACTAGTTCACCAGTTCCACATACAAGGTCTTTTCCTGAGTTTTTGAGTAGATACTGTCTGGTATCTCGGTTTGATACCATTTACTTTATTACTCTGTTCTAAAGTTTCTTTTATTAGATCATAGGTTCTTTTCCTTTATCTTTTATAGTGCTACCTGTAGAGCCTTGGCCTAATACAATTTCTTGCTTTATGTAGTGTGCCCTATTCCATTTAGCATTCAGAAATTTGGAACCTTACAATATGAAATTATTCCATTATTTGCAGTGTGAGTTTTTAATATAGGTTCAGTATGACAGATAAAAATTACCCCGGGCTAATTGAATATTTTTTGGAAAATCTACAGGTTTCTTCTGTGAACCAGGAAGATTTTAGCTGAACTACATTTTTAACACCTTATGATTACATTTTTGGGTCAAACACATTAAAATGTAACAAGCAGACAATATAGCTTGAGGAAAATCGAAAACTTTTCCTTTCCATTTACTAAATAATTTCCCTACTATTATGCAGTCATATTCTCCTGGACTGATCCATATTTTGTTACTCAATTTCACATGTGCATTTTAACCAGCTTTCTCAGTGAAACTCATATTTTTCAACAGAATTTTGCTTTAACTTGAATATCAAGAAGGTTGGAACTCAGGAAAGAGAATATATTAAACCCAAATGGACTAATTATACACAGCTGTAGGTATTTCAAAGCATTAAAAGTTTTTATAGTTTTGGATTTGTATTGACAGAAAGAGACACAAGAGGAAAAAATTCAGAAGTCTTAGCTCTACTTCCCTCAGATTAAATTTTGCAGTTGGGGTTTTTGTATCAAAATGTGTTGTGTTCCAGCCTGGGACATGTGGGAAGGCCTATGTTCTCTGCATGCCTGAATCTCCAAGAGAATCTTATTGTCATATCATTGCTAAGTTTTAAAAGAAACAGGAAAAAGAGCAAACTTAATAAATGCAATGCCAACTGCAATAATGAAGTGTTACTTTTGGCTAGGATAGTTATGTGGTTACACATATTTCAGTTTACTCTGATTCATTGAATTGCCTTGCCTTCTTTTTCTTTTAGGAATATGTAACACATCATGCTCCATTTTAAATCATAGTTATATGGTCTGAAATACCACTGGATTAGAAAATAAGCTTGTGTGAATCAATAGAGCTTCATCGACTTTCTCTGATTTATGCAAATTGGGGATCTGACTCAGTGTGTCGAATATGGTGATGAGTTAGGGTAAGCAGAAATAATACTGTGATTTTTCTCTACGAGACCTAATTTCACAGGACCTAAGCTGGTATTTTCTTGCAGAATGTCTTTTTGGAAGGAAAAAAAGCTTCTTTGTTTTCTTACTTACATCTACATGCAGCTCCCCTTGCACAAGGAAGGTGCCCCATAAAGGGAGAAGACTTTGTAGGCATTTTTCCCCTTCCAAACATTGCAATATGTGATGCAATACAATACAATTCCCTTCAGTTCCCCATGCAGGCCAGATACTTAGGTCTGCTCCTTCCTTTTTCAGTGATTGAAATTGATTGGTTTGTTTTCTTTGTAAAAATATTCTTTTGGCTTTGACCCGGATGTCAGTTCATATAATATGTTGCCCTTTCAAAGATGAGGCCTTGAAGGTATTTTAATGTAGCCCTTATAGTTAGGCTCCTCAAGAGACGATAATTGTAGGTATTATGTTGATCTATTTCCATAAATGAATGTTTCAATATTTATAAAACAGTAATTAATTGTTTGTGTAGGAATATCAAAGATCATTAAGCATAAGAAACTGAAATGCTTAACTAACAGGTTATATGCTCCTTAGAAGGTATATCATCCTAAATACATTTGACTTGTTTTACAGCTGGCTCTGAAGGCACTGGTCTAAGTTATCTCCCAATTAGTCTTCCTAAAAAAATTGAGGAAATATCATTAGTAAGACAATAAACACCATATGTGACATTTAGCTGAAATATAGGTTTTGGTATTTGTTTTTTAATTTTTGCATATCATTTCTAATTTTATTAAGGTAATTCCTTTAGTAAGTTTTACTGGTGAAGATCAGAAGTGGAATGTGGGCCTTAAATTTTGTATCTCTTCATAATTCTTCAAAAGTATCCTGCAGTAGTTTCTGCTAGACTCTGCCGTCATTAATAAGAAGCTGTGCACAAATGAACAATTACGCTTTGTCACTTCAGCTTGACAGCAGAGATCAGCTGACCATCAGATGATATTGCCAAAGGAAAGATGAATTTCTGCCTTTGGGCTGTGTTTAAGAGACTGTGCCTTTCTGGATGCTATTTTTTTGGTAAATATATATTTACAGCTATGTATTACATTACAATTAGCTTAAACTGAATGATCTGTTGGTGTGATAGCATTTATCCCTGACCCTAATGGAATAAACCCATGGTTGCAGAGATGGTATAGCTTGCCTTATGTTTTTACTACAGTGCTAGCAACAGCCAAATGTTTGCAATGTAAGTTAAAGCCAGCTTGCAGCTGCTCATAATAATGTCAGGTCGATAAGCTGCTCATAAGCTACAATGCAACAGGAAAGGCCATTTGTGGACGACAGGGTTTAGGACTGTACCCGGTACCTCAGACGAGACTTTTTGTGATGGTTCTGGTTACATGCTTGTGGTTTCCGTCCTCTGAGTTCTTACTTAGTTGGGATAAGACAGACTGAAATTAATCTTCAATCTTAGTATCAGACTTGAAGTTTTTCTAGCTCTCTTTCTTTTGTCAATGAGGTTGAACCACTCATTGTGGTTAAAAGTGTGCTTCAAGCCCCTTAGGAATATAAACAAAAGATGATGTAAATCTAAAATTGTCCCATAAAATTAGCACTGTTTTGGTTCTGTGCACAAGTCCAGTGAATATACAACAAAAGTTTAAAAGCAAAATAATGCTCACTTGAGAAGACTCAGCTCCAGACAGGTGCTGGAGACATTTAAGGCATCATCACCTTGAGCAGAGAGCTTTCTGAAACCATCCAATGGGGAACCCAGGTACTGGTAATGTGGTCAAATATGGATCAAGTATCTTGCTGAGGGCTGTGGGTAGGTGCCAGCACCTCATGGGGACGCAGGGCTGCAGGCTACAGGAGTGGACAGCCACCACCTGCCAGCCCCAAAAGAGCAGGGCTCCTTTCTCCATTTAGGAACTTGATTCCTGAGGTAAGAGTGGATGGAAACAGAAATAAAGACATGGGGAAAGCTTTGGGAGATTCATCAAGAAGAGTGGCACTGACCTTTTTAAGATCTGTGCATCTGTGACATTCTCCCACAGCCGCTTTGAACTTAGCACCCTTGGAAAACAGAGAGATTTCAGACACCTCAAACATTAGACAACAATATCACTGCTAACAAGGTGTAGAAGGATTCTCTCTTTTTATGTCCAGAAAGGATGCCTTTTCCTCAAGATGAATTATTAAGAAGATAGTTCAAGACTGATCAGGCTAAAAATACACATCACAGCATGGGGATTTAAGTCTTTTAGTGTATTTTATATTAGGCAGTTTTGAAATATAGGGCTAAAAGAGCAATGGGAACAAAGATCAGAAATCCACATAGCTTCTCAAAAGAAACAGCTGCAATCACTGATTTAAACAGTCCTTCTCTCTGTTCGTCAGACATCTGGTCTTCAGAGTGCACCAGCTTTTACAGGAACAACTCTGATAGTGCTGTGCCTACAAAATAATGACTTAAGGCATGGGGATCTGAATCCCACCAGGCAAAGAAATGGTTTTTCCTCTCTGGGTTCTCTAATTGCTAAGCTAAAAGATGAAGTTGTTTTTCATCCTCCAATCTCCTCCTCCAGAAGTTCTGTTGCAAAACAAAGAGAAGTTCCTCACGGAATTTTAGGGGTCTGCCCCTGTTAGACAAGGCCCCACTCATGCAAAAGGAGGCCTTCTCTTTGAATAGTGACTGGCTAAGGAGGTAAGTTCTAGGCTGCTCACACTTAGGTAGATCAGAGTATGGATATGAGCTAGGAACTCACTGTCAAAGGGAAGGAGATCTATCAAGAGTATGTATCTAAAGGGCTGGCTAGTTAGTAGAACTACTGCCTAAGTAGAGGTTTTTATGACAGTGGTTTGAGATTCAGATCACTAAATACTGCCCACCTCCTGCTTTTGAGCATTTATTTTATAATCCAACATTTTATTGTAATTGTCAAATACAATAAGTTACAAATATATATATCAAGAAAGGCATATAGCTAGTGGATGGTATACAGGAGATGAGAGAAGCCTGTAGCAATGATAAAAGATCAGGGACTATAGCACAGTTTCTAATATGTGTAGAAACAACTACTTACATCTACATGTAGTCTGATAATAAGAACATCATTCATAATTGGAAAAGTGGGATCATTATTTTATAAAGTGAGATCATTATTGCATTCATTCAAAGGTATGAATACCTGAACAACAGAGAAATGTCCACTCTTTCCAAATCTATGTTACCCAGTCCAGGCTACAGAAACTATAACACAAACCTGGGGTGCAAGGCACAAAGGTGGATTGCATTGTGGCAGATGTATATGTAGGAGCAACCTATGCATTTGAAAAGCAAAAAAAGGAGGGCACGATTTGATTAGAAGGAATCTGACCCCTTGACAAATTTAGCTTTGATTTACCCAGGGTAAATTTGCTTTTTTTGAGATGGATCTAAATATCCTTTAGTGTTTACATCCTTGGTCTGAGGCTATTTATAATCATGTCAACTTGACGTTCCTTGACGGGTTAATCAGGTCTATAGTCTCAGTGAGACTTTAATAGTCAGAAATCAAAACAAAGCAACTTTATTTTAATGTGCTCTAGCACCAGCAATGGAAACACCAGGCAGAGAGATGTCAGTAGCTTTTAAAGTTAATGAGTCAGTTTGAACAGCAGCAGCTTGAGCAAGGTTGAAAAGATCATTCCTCATTTGGACACCCTACAGGTCTTCATATGTGATCGAGCCATGTGATCCAACATAGAAAATTGATGAAAAGTTAGATACTGATATTTGGGCACAACCTGTCTCATATTTGACCTTTAGAAAATGTAAAGTAATATTTTTGTCCATCTGTATTTGGTGATACTCATTGAAGCTAATAATTCAGATGTTATGACATTGGAGATTATTTGGAGGTCAGTTTTTCCATCTCAAATATCAAGCAGTTTATTTATGATTTTCACTAAGTGATATGCATTAGAATTTCCATAAGATTCCTTGTTTCTATGGATCAATGGATATAAGGCTCTGTCCTGGTTACTGGGAGAAGAAGTGGATTTTTTAGCACTGTGTGGGTGTGACCAAGTTGTTTATTCCGTACCATGTACATCACTGCTGGGGACGAGGATTCGTCAGGAAACAAGGAGCGCCAGAACTGGAAGCTCTCCATTTGCCGAATACCGTCGGGCATGTGTGTGTGAACGGCTGCCATATTGCCTCTGTCTGGAGACCACGCGGGCGCGACCTTTGGGAAGTGTTTGTTTTTTTGTGGTGAATACCCTTTTGTTGGTAAAACATCTTCTCTTTTGTATACTTTTACTATTAGTATTCCTGTAGTTATTGTGTGCATTTCATTCCACTGCTCTGTGCTTTTAGGAAATTGTTATTTCAACTCTCTCAGTTATTGTCTCTCCCTTACCTGAAGGGACAGAGGAAGGGGAGCAGCTTGTTTGGAGTTGAATTTCCCTGCTGGTGTTAAAACCAGCAAAGTCCCTTAAGAATCTGACTTCCTTATTTATTTAAAGCACAGGATTATTCTGCTTAACCTCGTAAAATTTGCTTAGTGCACTGGTTAGATTTAAAGAAATAGTTAATGTGAACTAATTTATTCATTCATGCATTCATCCATTCATTAAAAAAAAATAAAACACAAATTTTACATTTCTGAACGCTAGTTCTGCAGATCATGACATATTCTAAATAAAATTTCACATCTAAATGAATACCTTGAAATCTAGATTTTTTAAAAATTCTGCACGAATTAATTTTAAAAAATGTTGTGAAGAAAATTAATTCGTGCCACTCATTATTAATAAACATACTATTATTCATAGAGAAAATAAGCAGGCCCGTACCAAGTCAGTAACTGTTCAGGTAGTCCAGTACATATCTCCAGAAGCAGACTCCAGCTGTGCAAGTGGAGGGTAGAGAAAAGTACCAAATAATTCTCTCCTAAGCTTCAGTTATTTTTGGGTCTGTGAATTTCCTGAGCTATATGTGGTTTTTGGGGCTTCAGTGACGGTCAGTGAATGCCTTTTCCATCTGTTTCTTCAGACTGCCCTTAGCCGTCCATACACTTTGCATGCACAGCATCCTTTGGCAAAGAGTCCTTATGGCCAGGTGTCTGGTGTCAGACTATTTTTTTCCCTTTGAATCTCACTTCTTCTTTTCTTTCCGATCCTGTATTTTTTTCTTTTTCTATTGCAAAAAAGAAGGAATAGTCAAGCCCTATCCACCCTTCCTATGACACTGTAATTTTGGAGAGGTCTATCCATCCCCCACCGCCCCAGCTCTCTCTTTTCCAGACTAAATCCAGTTTACTCAGTCATTCATACTCCTAGATGGCATTTCATTCATACTCCTAGAAGGCATTTTATCCATTTAGCAGAACTGAAAGCTACAATGAAAATAATTAGTTGCAAAGAGTGCTAACACATTTTGGATTAAAAAGAGTGACTGGGATTTGGGAAGAAAATACAGTGAAAAATAGTTTGGGAGACAATGACAAGCGTGTCCCTGTTAGCTAAATTTTCAACTCCAATTGTCTCAGAATTTGCCTCTGACACTGGTTTAATGAGGGATTCTTCCCAATCTTAGCCTCCTTGAAAGAGTAATTTTTTTAATCTTGAAAAGAGAGAAGAGGGATGCTGCTTTACTTGGCTTTTAATCAACAGTTCCAATATAGTTAAAATATGTTGAGTATTTAGAACAATACTATATCTAAGTAGTAAAAACATATATTTCATTATTTTTCTTTCATATACTGTAACCATTAAACAGTGAAAATGAGGAGAACAGAAATAAAAATAATATTCTTTTTGTGACTAAAAGATGGAAGAATATTATACTCTTTTTGCTGTTTATCCAATTTTTTCCTAGGAGAGATCCAGTTGCCTGTGGTTTTGTCAGTGATTTCAAAAATAGTAGAAACAAGACCTGGTCTGATGCCAAATAGAAATGACTATGGCACTGAACTAACATTCGGATTTGCAGAAATCCCCTGCCTAAATCTGAGATGTCAGTCTAGATTTAGGGTTTTGCCTTATTAAAAATAAACTGTTTTAAACAAGGGTTTATATCAAGCTTCTATTTCAGTTAAATGCTAGAGGGATTCCTTCTAGCTGACATTTAATTCAATGTTTTTACATATTTATACTGCACGGGGAAGTATAGCTGGGTTTTGACCATACTCCATTCTCAGAAGGAGCGAATGAGTAATTTTTAGGATTAACTGTTTCTAAAGAATCTAGCTTTGTTTTCTGTGAACAGATCAATTTCTCTCTAAATTATCTGTAATTCAAGTCTATTCTATAATGATCCCTGCTATGTTGCTCTACTGATGGACCATAACTCTACAAACTGAAATGATGCTGCTTAGATTACATGGCAGTGTTGATAAGACATAAGGTATTTGTCCTGTTCCCTGCTTATACAAACATGCCCAGACTTCCAGTCTCAATGCCTTCTTAGCTTACATTTAAATTTGGGTTTTGAAATTACTTTGAAATCCAGTTTCCGTGAACATGAAATGCAATCACTTGCATATTGTCAAAAATAAATCCAAAAGGAACATGAGCATAACTAAAGCTAAATTAAATTGCTCTTAAAAATGGCAGCAGAAAATCTCAGGTATTATTTTGCCAGCTTTTAGTTAAAGATGTTAAGAGATTTTATGTAAATATCATTGAAAAGTGATATCCTCTCTTTTTGCAAATGTAGACACACTGTTCATTGTGTCCTAATACAGCTGCTGAGGTGTTCAGTATTTCTGTGGCAATTTCTTTATGGGAAAACACATATATTTCACTTTTCTATCCCTAAATATTAACAACAGCTCAAAATTAGGTTGCATATATAACTGTGCTATGCTTTCATTAAAAAATTGTGTTTGTACATTGCTCACTTCATACAGAAGTGAGCAAAACTTGATTCATGCTTCTAAAGACTTGTGAAGTTTTTATCATCTGAGGAAAGTGGCTTTTTGTACTTACTGACACATTGTTTTGAAGGTAAAGTTCACACAGGAGCAATCCCCCTCCCGCAACATCTTTTCCCTCTAAATTATAATTTCACCTCTTCCTTCTCAGCTTAGTGTGTTTCTTCTAACTCTTTATCTGCAAAAAACACAAATAGTCCTGCACTTCGTGGTGAGTCCTTGGGTGATTGAGAGAGTGCTTCCTGGCACCCTCCTGTTTCCTGACTGTGGGCTGGAGACCACAACCCAGTTTTGGAAAGATATCTTTCCTCTGTTGTGTTCTTGAATGGAGACTAGTCTGTTTTATTCTTTTTCACTGATTAATTCACTCAGGAACCTATGATATTCCAAATCTTAGGTTTAGCAGAAGCCATGCATTGGAGCCAATGATGTGAAAGAAGTCAGAGACTCATATATTTCAAGATAGAGGCAGACCTGGCTGCAGCAATCTCTTAAAGAAATCATGAGGGGTCAGAGACAACTGTGAGGAGACAGAGATTGCAATTCATTTGGGATGGAGTAAAGGGATAGAAAGAAACCCTGCTTGAAAACTGGAAATGAATGTGCTTTCTGTGTCCAGGAGGAGGTCTGTCTCTCAGGCTTCCCTGGCCTGGCATTACGAGCAGGATCTGCAGTTGCACTAAAACCTCTGTGGCTCCAAAGCCTTTTTTGGGCAGGGGGGCACGACAGTGACAGTGAAGGGTGTCTGTGCAGAAACAGAGTCACAGAAAAGGGACATCGTGTACCAAGCAGCAAGTATGCACCCTCCAGGTGCAGCCGTGGCAAACCCAACCTGCCTCGTTTTCTAGGTGTGTCCAGAGGATGTCATGTGTGCTGTTTGGGGTAAGTCCTATGAGTCTAGGTTGCTGTCCATTGGCCTTAGGAAAGAATTAACTTGCTGATCCAGGACAACTGAATAATGCAGTTTGGGAAAGCATGTAATTACACCTTGGGTGCTTAATTTAGGGGAGAGGAAGCCCAGTCTGAGAGACAGCAAACTCATCTTTTCCCTTAGCAGTTTGAATGACTTTATTATGGGTCCCATTTAAAATCTATGGTGAACCGTCCATCTGCTCTTCTCTGATGAAAGCTGTTCATTCCCCTAATCCCGCACGGAGCCAGCTTCCTAAGTACTTTACATAAACTCTATTGACTGTTCCATAGCACTGAGGTTCTAGGATTCCTCCATGCTAACGAGTGTTTCTTATTTTCATATTGCTTCTCTTGTACCATGATTTATTCAAAGGCTCCCTAATAAATACAGCAGAAAGCTGTCAAACAGTATCACAGGACGACAGCATATGCCATGCCATAACTCCCGGAATGTGAAAACATGAGAATCTTGACTTAGAAGGCATGTGCATCTGCTAACTTTTAGAGAGGAGGACACAGCTCTTGAGAGATTCAAAAATGCAAATATCATTCAAAATTGCAACAGAAAAATGACAGAACATGTTCTTACAATGACCATGATATGTTGCTTCTCTCAATGGTTAATGATTTGATTTTTTCTGGAATGGAGTTCACCAGATTTTCTAAAGAAGCTGGTGAAAATGTCCTATTGAAAAATTTCACAGCGTGCTTGCTGTTGAACGGTATAATTTTTCCGATCATGCAAACTCAAGAAAAGAGAAGAATGAAAAAAATCCCACCAGTGTCTATTGAGTTTGGAATTTCTTTGGCAAAATATCCACATAATTCCTTCTCAAATGGAAGATTCAGCTCAGGTTAAGACACCTAAGCCTAGCTGTTTTCAATTAGATTACCTAAGCTTCCATAGAAGTCAACAACCCTGTTGTATCTGTGGGGTCTCAAGAGACTCGCGGCTGACCAGCTGTCTGAGGCAGGAATTCAGGTACCTCAGCTCTCACATCTAGTGCTGCTTTAGGTGTCTGATGGTATTTAAGGCATCTGCAAGAAGCTTAGAAATGCAACTAAAAGGAAATCCTTTTCTGGAGCTGCATCTGGAAGTTCAGTGTGATTTCTTATTCATAAATCACTCAACTCATTTATGCAGCAGAGCTGACAAACACAGCAAGGAGATTTTTTTCCCCCATTATATTTACAAAACATATCCAATTAATTTGTTCCGTTAAGAACTAGAGAACTCAGAATCTGGTTACTGATTTTTTTGTTGAGTATAATGTTTGTTATATTAAGGTCTGCATAGATACTGTACAGAGGTACTAAAAAACATTCTTATATTCATGACAAACTTAGGATGCTTCTTTACTTTTTCCAAAGTAAAAAATTTGGATCATCATGGGTTTTTTTGGGTATTTTTTACTGTTTTTTAGCTCTTGTGGCAAGAATACACTCCATATCTTCCACATATAGATTTAGAAATGCTCTATTGAAAAACTCCTTCACAATCATTATGATCACTATTACAAAGAGAACTTGTATTACTATTACATCTTCATGCAGCATTAGGGTAACGTAAGTGTCCAGACACCTTCAGTGACAATAAAGTCAAGTGTGAAAATGAATCAATATCATTCAACGCAGCTTCCAGTAAGTTTTTTGGGGTTTTTTTTTGTGTCGACAATGTTCCCATAAAAATAATTTTTAAAGTCTTCAAGCATTTTTTCATGCATTAGAAATCACAGAAACTGTGCAGTATGCATTGATATTTCATATCCACAAGTTTCCACAGTTAATTACCATACTTTTAATTTTAGCAATAAATGAAATATCCTCTTTCCAAGATTTAAAAACCTGAAATCAGGACAATGTGATGCAGACTTCAAAACAAGGGGACCAGACCAAAAAAAGATCCGTTAGTCAGCTATTTACAAAAGCTGATTTCTGCTCTTCTCTGTTGTGACAAGTACATCTTCAGCCTTTTCCAAGCTCTCCCACTTCCCAAACAGATGTTTTTTTAGCAGCCCTGGAAGGTCCCCAGATTCAGGCTATTTTGGAATGAGAGAAGGAGTAATCTCTAAGTCTTGGAGTGCTCACAGAGAAGGCTCTGCCAGACATAACCTCCTTTGTGCAGAAGAGGATCGATCTCCAGCACCCTGCTGACCACTTGCTGGGAAATATGACACGGGAAGAGGATTCCCCTCTGGAGAAAGCCAACACTGGCAATTTAAGGCTATGTGTACTTTAATCAACTTCTTTAAATGAACTGGACTGAGTAAAACTGTGTTTCTGAGTACCCATGTGGGGTAATTAATAGTAGATTTATTTGCAATATAGTATATCACTGACAAGTCTGTGCTTGACACAAGCCTAAAATGTGTTGTATACGCTTATGGGCCAAATAATTTCTCAATTCCTCATTTGTTGTGGAAGAGTTTGGTTAAATATATTCCACATTTTTCTTTCTTCTTCTTTTTTTTTTTTTTAAACAGTAGAAAGAGACAATTTCCTTTGAGGAAGATGATTGCACAAACCCCCCTCCCTCTTTTTTGATTATTTCTTGGGAAAGGTTGAGCATATTTTCATCACTTTGATTTTATGAGATGGACATAGCAGAGAATGGCCTCAGCGAACATAGTTTTTACTTATGAGCCCTGGCCCTGAATTATCTCATCATGGTTACAAATATCTTTACAAAAAATAGTTTTTCTTTGCTGCATTGCAGAGAATAGCTAGAAGCTTGGTTAAGTTTATGCATGCTCAAGTAAATTGTTACATTTCCTAACTTGCAAAACCAAAGGATAAGACGAAGGTGGCCTGAAACACTCTGAAGTGTTGCCAACTTTCTTTCCCCTTTATAGACCACCAAGTATTTTCAAATAATTTAAGGAAGGAGAATAAATCATATTATTTCTACATAGCTCTAGGTCACTTACCCTGTTTTACAACAGACTTTGGGAAATTCTTTTGATTGAATGCCATTAAGGTAATTTGGGCAGGAAGCTATAGTCTCTGCCAGTGGAACAAATAAGGTATTTTATTAGAATAACTGAGATCTGTTTAGTGTATTTCTAATTGATATTTCCAGATCTTTCCATATACATGATGTCTATTTTGTTAGAGGTTGCCTGTGGAAAAGAATACTTCACATCCAGAAAGACTGATGAACTGGGCCATTTCAGGATACCTTATAATCTTTTTTGTCAAACTTGGCAATATCCGCAGAGCATTAAAAATCTGCTAATGCAAAAGGGAAAAGTTGACGTTTGGGGTAAGAGCCTTCCAATCCAAACACAAAATTAATTAAAAACATGCAAGATAGTCAAGAACTAGATAGTAAACACTTGGCTTCATAAGGTAGAAATGATCTATTTTGCTTTTTAATTACCAATGATGTAAAGAAAATAATTATGACACAATTTTCAAATTTGGTCTTTTTCTTCTTCCCTTCCTTCCCCCTCTCCCCCATGTATGATATATTTTCAGGATAGCTGGACCATGAGCTCTCCTGACTGGAAACTCTAAAAGGAGTTTAAATGTAAGGAATATGTTTTGTTTCTTTAGACTTTGCTTGTTTCTGTTGCAAGGCTCTTAAACCTGCAAAAATACTCTACCACTGTAAAAATTGGCCAGGATAGATACTTTCTATATGAAAATCCATTAGGATTTTGAATTAGCACAGAGTGCATTGTGGTGTGGAACTGCCATGTTCCTAAATGCCTATAGCAACATTAATTTCTGTCTGAATGTAGTTTTGTCTATTTTTAGGAAATGTTGGTGCTCACTATTTTAAGGCAACAGTTATACCGGTGATTTCATACAGAAATGCTGGTCAGGAGATCATACCCACTTAAAGCAGGTCTCCACAGCTCACATTGTGAAATTGTCTGGAAAGTACTTTCCTATAATTTATATTAAAGTCATATCTGAGTGAAACAGAAATGAAGCACAAATACTTGTGTTGGTTTAGTTAGCTTTTAGAGTGCTTTAAAGTAAGCCTGAAATTACATCAGAGTAATGTAAACATATTTCTTTTATCTTCTTGATAAAAATCATACCATGTTATTTGTCACCTGAATAAATCCATAAAGTACCTTCTTGTAAAGCCAGAGGGCTCTCTGCTGTAATACAGTAAATAATATTCTGAAAATCAAAATCAGCTGAGATGAAGGTTGCTGTGTCCTGTTCATGCAAGCTTGGCTTTGTTTTTTTTTTTTTTTTTTCAAATGGGATTAGCTTTTGGCTATTCCTCGTAACATGAGTTTTAAGTTCTGTAAGCCAACAGGAGTGAAAATCAAAATAAGGCAAATCCAGCTCTTTCAGTAGCTGTACTTCTTGAACTTCAGCTTGAAACGTCCCTCATTTGTACAAGATTCAGTTAATTTGTGTGCAGGAAATTTTATACTCTCATCAGAAGTATGGGAGGAAGTACAAACTCTGCTAAAAAGTGCTTTTTTTGCACTTGAAAAAACAAACATTGTTGATGGATGATTTACTGAGGCAAACAAAAATACTACTTTGTAAGGGATCCCAGGATGCAATATAAACTATCAGAGCAAAGAGGGCCCAGCTCTTTTCAAAACTGCAGGCTGGATGCTAATTCTGGCAGTCACTCGCTGGTCCTGTGAGAGTGAGTCATGCATCGCCTGCTGATACAGCGGCAGCACGTGCGGCTAAGAGCCCCTCGGCCCCCCGCTTCAGCTCCCTGCACTTGGTGCACCCCAAGAGCGAGCCAGGACCCCACCTTTCCTCATTTCTCTTTGAAAGGTGCATTCCCTTGCTTCTCAACACTGCTAGAACCAGCTTAGTAATGAAAAGAAGTTGCACAGATTGAGGCGAATAGGCATTTCTGTATAAAGCAAATAGCATAAATATTTTACACAGGAATCACACACCCACTTAAATCTAGTGAATAAAGTTACACTATGTACTGTAGAATTATGCTTTAAAGTTATGACTCATTCCAGGATAGTAGCAGATGTTCATTAAGCTCAGCACAAAAAAAAATTAGGAAAAAATGTCCCACTACACTCCTAATTTTCTCCCCACATCATTACAGAGATGCAAGACACTTCTCTAACACTTTGAGCAAGTCACTTAATACAATATGAATAAGTGCAGAAAAATACAAGTATTACATGAGAATCAAGTATGCAGGCAGAGTCAAGAGTTTAAAGACTTTCTCCTGAGAACCAAAGATTTATACTTTATATAAATGACTCCATCCAATACCAGGACAGATACAACTGTTACAATTTTCTGGACATATGAAAAAGAATATAGAAATACATGTTGATGCACCATGTTCTTGCCTGTAAACACAGCATTAGTAAGATGCTGATAGACTCATCCTGATAAACAGAATTGTTGAAGGATGTGAGGTACTTCAGAGTTTGGGAAAAGGCTGCAAAGTAGTCACGAATCTGGGAGAAAAACCCTTCTGCTGTGAAGCTTAAGTGGTTTAAGGTGGTTCTTTTTGATTTATTCAAAAAGAATATTGAAAGGTAAAGCACACACTGTACCTAGTCACTGACAAGTAGAAAACAAGCCTTACATCTGTTCAGTTTAGTTTGCAAAACCTTCCAGGATCTTGCATCTGAAAGCTGACTTTTGACCAGTTTACCCTAAGAATTTCCTATTCATAAGGATAGGAAAACCTCAAAACAGCTTTCAGAGGTGATGGTGGAAGGACATTGTTTGCAATGTTTAAAACTAAATTTGATCTCTGTAAACATTGGTTTAATACACTGAATTAAATAGTATCTGAATGATAGTATCTGAATAACTTTGGTGGGTTTTGTGGTTTTGTTTTTTTTTGGAGAGACAATCTGTAGCCATTTTCCTTTCCTTTTGTCAGGCTCAGCTTCACTCACCATTCCGGATTGCTATAATCCCTCCACCCTCAGCGGTGCAGAGGGATAGGGAATAAGATTTGTTGTCCATCCATAACAGCTCCCCTCTGCTGCTCCTTCCTCCCCACAATTTTCCCTTGCTCCAGGGTGGGACTCTCACAGGTTCGCCATTCCTACCAGAAAGCCTGTCCCTGTGAGGACTCCTCCCCACAGGCCACAGCTCCCACCAGGAGCCCGATCCTGTGGTGGGTCTCTACAGAGTGCAACTTCCTTCAAGTATGCAACCACCTGCTCCTGCATGGCATCTGCCAAGCATTGCTCTTTGGATATCTGCTCTACCGTGGACTTTCATGGGCTTCAGGGGAACAATCTGCATCATTGTGGTCTTCTCCAAGAGTTGGAGAGCCTTCGTGGTCCAGCACCTGGAGCACCCCTCTCACTCCTTTTCCATTGACCTTGTTGTCTTCAAGGCTGTTTCTCTCACATCTTTCCTCACCCTTCTCTGCCAAGCAGTATTTTGCCCTTTGCTAAGTACACTTTCCCCAAGTCACCACCACTGGGGTTACTGGGCCCAGCCGTGTCCTGAGATGGATCTGCTGGAGCTGACTGGAACAGGCTGTGTCTGTCCCATGCTGGGCACAGCCTCTCCTGGGTCACTGAACTCAATGCAAGGATAACTAACTGTAATGCAATGACCTGCGACACAGAGGAGGTCAGTGTATGTCCTTTATTTGTTTCTTCTGGCATTAAACTCCATAAAAAAGTATTTTGAAATGGTTTCATGGTCAACTGGGCACAAGTGCTGAGAGAATGGGAACAGGTAGCATGACGTTTTCACAGCACATCACTAAAAATATGTGACAGTGATATGTGTATATTAATTTTATACAAGCTAGTGAGAGACGGCAACTAGATGCCTACTTTATTTGCTACCAGTTTATGTTGCATTCAAGATGGGGCCTCAGAGACAAAAGGCTCTTTTTCACATTGGCAGCATGTGAGATCAGACTGCTAAGGGTGAAACCATACCGTGGTCGCTCAGGTGTGCAAATTTGATAGCACTATTACTTTCAAGTCACCTGCAAATGTGCTAGTCCTGCTCCACAGTGCAGTGGCCTACCACCTCCGCAACAGGCACATAATCCAGTGTGCATTCAATTACAGAGGAATTTTTATATCCAATAAATAAAGCTGTTTACATTATATCATATATCATTGTAACGCACAAAGGAATCTCCCCGAACCCTCTAAAAATCACTTGTCATCCTAAACAAGTCCAAAGAAAAAATGTTTAGAATGTCTTCAAACTGCAGTAAACCAAAATAGAGGAATATTTTGAAAAAAATCTATGACAATAAAAACGTATATGTGTGTACGTCAAAGCCTCCCTTAACATGAATGGAGCAATACAGATTTATGGCTGCAGATAAGCTCATTCCTAAACTGTAAGTCACTAGCCAAATAATTTCCTTGAGCTGAAACCGTCCTCAACCTGTGCATGTTTGAATTTATTATGTGTAACTCAAAGAGGCACACATGCTCCCTGAGGCAGTGAAGAAGTGAGTTGAAATCCAACTTAATATGTCTGCACACCTCCAGAAATCTCCAGCTTTTACTGTCCCAAGAACTCCAACTTACTGTCCAGGAGAACAAACCTTTGAGCTTTCAAAGAATGAAATGTATAATGAGTTTGTAGAAGTCAGGGTTAAATATTTTGCTGGAGGTCAAAAGTATATAAAATAAGTGCAACAAAACTAAAGAAAATTTGACAAAATATTGGTGATTGACTCTTTGGTCAACATCTGCCTGAGGAAGCCCCTACCCTATGGAGTGTCCAAGACAGGGGGGAGAGAGAGGAGATCAGGAAGCTGTCAGGGAGCTGACTCCCCACGGCACACGAGCCTTCCTGGTCTCTCTTAGCACTGGCTATCAGCATTGCTTCCTGTCACATGGTCCTCTGGGCTGACCCATGCTTTGTATGAGACCCATGCTCACATCTTTGTGACAGTGTAGCTGCAAAGTAGTTTCTTTCAGAATTGTTATTATTTTATTTTCTAATTGATTTTATTTTTATTTGTGTGCCCCAGTTTGCACGTCCTTAACATTAACATCTTGTCTGAAATAATTACTCCAGATATGCAGGTCACTGAAGAAAATATATGCAATTAGGATGATCCTCTTCAAAGGCAGGTGCCCCAAGAAGGCATCCCAGCCAAGGAATGGCTGTTTCACTCCCTTGATTGTAAAGGGAGTCTAAAGAAAGAGCTCTGTGATGAACTCTTGAATCCTGCAGATGTCTAATGTCAGTATTCGCATCCTAGACAACATATTGGAGAGCCTGGAGTTGAGAGTAGAGAGAGTTGAATATCTTAGAATAGGTGATCCTTGAATATTAGTGAACTTTCTTGGGCCTATCTTTCCTTCAGGGCTTTATCCTGTGGTACTCGACCAAGCAGATCCTTGAAGAGGCCAAAGTTTGCTCTCCTGAAGTTCAGGGTAGTGAGCTTGCAGTGTGCCCTCCTCATTGCCCTTGATTTTGAGTTCCATGGTTGCTGTCCTAAAGCCTCATATTTGCCACCAGCCCCTCCTTGTGGGCAAGAACAAGGTCCAGCATAGCACCTCTCCTCGTTGGCTCCTCTATCACTTGGAGAAGAAATTATCCCCAGCACATTCCAGGAACCTCCAGGATTGCTTATGCCTTCATCTTCTTGGTCTTCCGGGTCAGGTGGCTTGTGTCAGACCCCTGCTACGTCACCTATCCCTGCTCTCCTTTTATCCTCACTCATAAGCTCTCAGTCATCTCCTCATCCATCCCACATCAAACATCATGTGCTCTGGTTGGTCATTGACATAGAGCGTGCCAGTGTCCTCGTCTCCCCTGCTTGTCCTTGCTAAAGAGCCTGTGTCCTACCATCCCAGTACTTCAGTCACAGGATTCATCCCACTATGTCTCCATGATGCCAGTAAGATCATAGCCCTGCAGGCATGGTTATATCTTTGAATCCTCCTTCTTATTTCCCATTCTCTGTCCATTTGCATAGAGGCCCCTAATGAGGCTGGCTGCCCGGCTGGAATGGCTGCAATTCCTTTGTGTTGTTCTACAGGTGCTCCTGCTGACCAGTGATCCCTCTCCAGGCTCTGGGCATCTATTGCTGACACAGGCATCAAACTGGTAGGAGTGGGATGGACCGAAGTTTCCCTCCCCTGGCAAGTTTAATTTAAAGCCATCTCCACCAGCTTGTCAACCCTATGGCCTATGTGTGTGCCACAGATACTTCATTCTTGCTTCCGAGGCTGTGCAGAGTCCCTTTCCCCTGGGACAGATCCATACAAGGGTGCATGTGCACCAAGTCCAACCAAGCAGGTGTCTGTTTCAGCAGAAGTTGTGGGTTTCGAGGATCTTGGGAAGGCACTTGAAAAAGGCACTGCAAAATAGGAATGAGATTCTTGTTATCTCAGTGCTATTTTTTACTTTCTGAGAAGCTTTATTAAACTGAGAAGCTCTTTTAAAAAGTATATCATAAATCACTGAACAGTTGCCATTGTCAGCCTGAGTCTGAACAATTACCAGGATGTTAATTATAAAGTGTCTAAAATTAAAGAGAACGAGTTGATTAAAGGCATTGAAAGGCGAAGTAAAATATTGATTTTTTTTTTTATTTTGCTTTGTTTATTAATTGCTCCTTCTCCCAAGTAAGTGGGGGAAAAAGACCATTTATTTTTCTTTTTCTTGTCTCTCTCTATTTTTTTTTTTTTTTTTTTTTTTAAGTACCTGAATTTCAGACTATTTCACAGGGGTATATGAACTGGGCAGCAATGGGGACAGACAGACTTTTGCTTGAAAAAAGGGACAGAAGCTTAAAAAATTTAACACTTAGCAAATGTCAAAACGTATTCCAGGCCAGGTTCTCACTTGGTGCTGCTGGAGGTTAGCGTCTTTGATGTCAATGGAATGGTTCTCATTTCCAACAGGTGTACTTCCAGCCCTGTAGCCCAACGTTTGCACCATATACACCATAGGGGAAACAAAGGAATACTGAGAGAGCTTTATCTATTTGCCTCAAGTAAAAAAGCTGTTTTCTTACGGATGAGTGCTATAAACTTGCTGGTTGAGTGCATGTGCTGTAATAAAAGGCTACATTGTTTTCCCTACTCAGTATAGTCTGTTGGATTTTCAGAGCTGATTTGCTGTTTACCACAAACACAGAGGGCTTTGTACTCACTCTGACCTTTGGATCAGAATTCATCCTTTGAGGTGTTCATGATTTCTCTAGATTTGACTAAACCACATTTTTTTTGGTGGTCTGGCCAAAATTCTTTCTTCAAGAATTGCTTGATGGTCAAAATATGGGCTCTTCCCTTCAAGAGAGACATTAAGATACTGAGGCATGTCCAGAAAAAGGCAACAAATCTAGTGAAGAGTCTAGACACTAAATCTTATGAGAGGCTGAGGGACCCAGGGTTTAGCCTGGAGAAAAGGTGGCTCAGGGGAGAATTCATCACTCTCTAAAACTACCAGTAAGGAGGTGGAGGTCGACCTCTTCTCCCAGGCAACCAGTGGCAGGACAAGAGGAAATGACCTCAAGCTGCACCAGAGGAGTTTCAGGTTGGACATCAGGAAGCATTTCTTCGCTGAAAGGAGGGTTAAGCTTTGGAATGGGCTGCCCAGGGAGCTGGTCTAGTCACCATCCATAGAGGTGTTCAAGAAGCGAGTGGACGTGGAACTGAGTGCTGTGGTCTTAGTTGACATGGTGGTGTTCAGTCAAAGGTTGGACTTGATGATCTCGGAGGTCTCTTTCATTAATGATTCTATCATTCTATGTTTCCTTGGCAAATTTGATGTTTTTAATTGAATGAAGACAACTTACATATCTATATATTTACTTCTCAAGACACCTCCAAAGCCATCCTACTGCATCCTGCTGTAATTGTGGCAGTATGAGGCTCAAAGTGGCTGAGGTGATTTCCTTTTTCTCTCAAGTTGACCTGTATTGCCTGGGGTTCCACAGAGAGGACACTAGGAAATAGGATGGAAATCTACCTCAGCCCTAGAGGCATGGATGTCTGAAATGAAAGGAAAAAAATTACAAAAGGAGAAACCCTTTTGTGCAAAATTTCAGGGAAAATTGCTGCTTCAGTTTCCAGTGGGCAGTTCCAAAGAGGCTGGAAAGGCTGATCTTAGTTCTAATATTAATAAAGTTACTTTTATTTGTATTTACAAGAAAGGAGTAGCAAATACTGTGTCCAGGACTAGAGGGGCCCTGCCTTCAGCCAGGTGGGGCATAGTTTATTGGACTGTGTGTATCCAGTTGGCCTGGCACAACAGACCCACAGGCTCTAGCAGACACTGGTGTGGTGCCATCAAGGCATAAAGGGGCAGAACCCATCTGGGTTCTGTGGCAGGGAAGATTTGGCTTCATCATCATGTAGGTTATTCATGAACATATGAAACAGTATTGACTCCTGAGTAGCGCTGGTTGTGACCAGTCTCACTGTGACAAAACTGGTCTGTGTGGTGTCAGACCCAACGTGCTGTACCATGGCTTTTGGCATAGATGTTTTTATCTCCTAAGCTATGTTGTTACAATCAATGAAGAGTCTTAATTTGTGGTTCCATAAGTACGATCTGAATCATCTTTTAATCTACAATTACTCAGTAGAACATGCCTGGCTGTTCTAATCTACATTGAGCTTGGGGATCTGGTTAAAATTTGGTTAGAATTTGTTTTCATCAGTGAAAATGCAAAGTTTTTAATATAACCAAATCCAGTATAAGGCAATAATTTAAAAATATTCTCTTTCCCATCTAGAACACATATTTCTTCTGACCATTTGGACACATTATGAAGTTTTTCTAGGGTCTAGGGCTGCTTATTCCAGTAAGCTATTTTTCCACTTAACAATAAAAGAAAAAAGATTATCTTTTATGCAACTCTTAACACATTAGCGAAGTGCATTTTTCTTCATATATAAAATCCTTCTGGAATCTCTCAGAAATTATATACACTATATGTGATGCTATATATATAGTTTTGAATCTATAATTGCTACATTGTGCTTACATCTTACACTTCTCTTCTTCTCAACAAAAGACTGATTTCCGCGTCCTTCAGAAGCACTGAATTATTGTTTTGGGGCAAATCTATTTTTCCTTGCTTACAAGATCTATTGACACAAATGCTCACATTTGAAGCTGTTACTTTTTC
Source organism: Callaeas wilsoni (assembly GCA_013398955.1). Classification (NCBI taxonomy): domain Eukaryota; kingdom Metazoa; phylum Chordata; class Aves; order Passeriformes; family Callaeidae; genus Callaeas; species Callaeas wilsoni. The sequence continues at coordinate 19,118 of VWPU01018855.1, read as the reverse complement.
TTTTTTCTGTTTTAAATAAGAAATGGATACTCTGGGAGATATTCATGGCATATTTTCTGTTTGTTTCAACAAATGGAAAATGATTATAAATGTTATTGTTTCTTAATGAGCTTCAGTGGGTATAATCAAATGACAGGACTAAACAAATCCATTCCTATACTCTTTGGCTGCCAGCAGCCTAAAGCATTCATCAGTTGATCCCTTTTAAACTACAAGAAACCATTTTCTGCCTTGCTTCAGTCTCTTCCCAGTCCCAGACCACCACAGTAACTTATATCACACACATCTTTTAGATTTAGGACCTTTTCTCAACTTTCCTGTGAATGGGAATGGAGGAAAGCAGATTATATTTTGCTTGTGCCTTTTCACAAAACTAATAAAATCAAATAAAATCCCACCATTTCTCATATGTGGACAGCTGATCCTTTCTTTAACACAATGGTGTCCAGGCTTATCACTGGACAGATTGTAACATTTGTCCATTATAAGAGCAGTATTGCCTTTTTCTAGGCAAGAATGAATGTTGCTTGTGGCAGAGTTTTTGTGCTGGAGTATGTGAGCCTTTTTTCCCAGTATTTTAATTTCCAGACAAAAACTCTGTCATGCTCTTTTCCTAATGTTGTGATATTATGCTTCGAGACGGATAAAAAAGTCTTGAATATTTCTAGGTTGATTAAATCCTAATTTTTATTCTTATGAAATTTTATTTTTACATTTTTGGATATACTGAAGTTTGTCACCTTGCCCTAACTATGCTGCAACCAGCCATATGATTAATGAGCCATTACATTGCTTTCTTTTTCTGACTTTATATCTCCAGTTTTCGTATTTTTATATCTGTGTGGGAGGTTGATGCAATGGCTGATGTGCTTCTAAATGAGAAATCACCTCTCATCAACTACATAACTAGAGTACATTTTGATGAATTTAGCTAGGAGCTTTCTGTTGTTGAAGAGCAAAATGAAGTGTCTCTTGAGAAAGAGAGAAAAAGCACAAGATTTTATCTCTGAAAATCTTTGAAAAAGTTCTTGGCTTGTTTCTGAATATTGTTTTGAAATGTTGAATGTGTTTTACCTTCTCCACTCTTCCCCAGTAAATGCAATGCACAATTAGCAAAGTATTCTAGTATTTGAACTAAACTTATTGTACATCAAGGGACAGACAGTCAGAGGGTCTGAACTCCACTGAAGATGGAGCTAGAGTAAAGGCAATTCCAATTGCATTTCGTCTTATGCAAATGATCCCGGAAGCTTAGCATTCCTGGGCTTGTCCTGTACTTGGGTAAGAGACCATCTGGAAGTCCCAGATAAAGTAGGCACAAGCCAAGACGTCGTAGCTGAACACTTGACCACAGAAAGTGAATGAGTTAGAAGGCAACATTCTCCCCCTCATCACTGATGGATGAGTCAGAGAGCTAAAGTTACCAGTACTATTTTCATTCCATCAGTGAGAAATGTCTCAGGCAAATACTGTAACTTGAAACATTAAAATTAGTGAGGTTATATGAAACTTGATCTTCACAGGGACCTTTAACCAGGGTTAAACAATCCTAGCTCTATGATGCCTACGCTTCTGGAAAATTATACAAACTTACCAAAACTTGTTAGTATTTCTATATTGGGAATGAACATAGGGTGTGGAAATTGCTGTTCTGTTGTTGCTGCTCTTACCTATCAGGCAAGTCCTGGGTGCTATGACTGGCATGACAGCTTTTTTTAATGCACCTCTCATTTATTCAGAAGTGAAGAGCTTATTTTGGCCCCTATTTAAGCAGAGAAAGTGAAAAGTTTTCACTACTTCCAAAAGAAACCTCCTGCAGCCATTCAATGAGCAGTATGATGTGGGACATAGCCCTGTGCACTACACTAACTAGCATTTTTCAAAGCAGAAGCTTTATATGAAGTATTCAGTGTTGTAGGTAGGGCTCCTGCTTCTTTGTGTGAGGTGAAGGGGGTTGTGTGGATCACTGAGACAATGTAGCAAGGATGGGGAAATGGGAGCATGTGGAAAAAACTCACCTAGGAAACAAGACTGGCTGAAACACTAACTTTTTCTTTTAGGCTAAATTGTCGGTTCTCTTTTTGTAATGAAATAACTCTATAAACCGATAATATCTTTACCATTGCTGTGATTTAAGCCTAGATGGAAAAGATCATTCATTCCAACAGAGGAGAACTTAAACACATTGACAATTTGTGAAGCTGAAATTTAATATTTTGTCTGATACTAACAAAGACATTCTTATGGATTACTAGAAGAAGTGCAACTTTTAAGATGACTGGTTAAATCCCATAAAACCAAAAGAATGAAGTCAAGATGAGAAGCTACGGTAAACGTTTTCCTCACTACTTCTCACCATCCAAATTCTGAATATGGAAGCTGTTCCAGTTTTGTGTTGCAGAATTTCTCTTCACTGAGTCGCCCTTTTCGCTCTTTCATTCTCTCCTCCTTTTCTGGCAGTGAGGCACATTCTTTTCCCCTGTAATGTAATTATACACGAACTCACAAAGTTAACCATATTGCCATGATCTAGCATCACCCACAATCTGGCAGATGCCACTGACTGAAAACACAGCTCTACTTTAAAGAAAGTCATACAGATGCACTGTTTCTATATTTAAAAACACAGTTTCCATGGCATGACAGCACTGTCTGTACATACAGGGGACTGACACCAAAGCTTCTTTGTGTGGTGATTCTTTATTCAGCTCTGAGAAACAACATTAATTCAGAATTAAATGTGCAAGGATTATTATTTAAAGATTCTGAATTTTGAATAATTTTGAAATTACAGTAATTTGTACTTTAATATCATTGCCAGTTAGGTTGCCTGATTCTAAGTTTGTGGTTTTAATTTGAAACAGGTATTGACTCTGTTTACTTGGGAAGCAGGGTCAGTATTATACTTGGAGATCCTCCTATTCACTAAATTAATCTTTTCATTCCCATACTTTTTGTACATATAAGCACAGTACACATACAGATTCTTCTGTCTGATGCAGTGTGTTTATTGTAGTCCAGTGACAGCTCTTGCAACTCCAGTGAAGCTGTTTGGATTATAATGTCTAAGAGTAATGTCACGGAGCATGAGCTTGAGACCTTGCAAATATCAAAGCACAACTAGCTTTGCCCAATATGACTTAAAAACAAGTCACGAGAGAGACAAACAATTAAATCTGAATTACTTGAATTTCCCATCTTTTTTTTTTTCTTTCTTGCCCATAGAAATGATTTAAAACTCTGCCTTACAAATAAGTTTAAAGATATGTGCTGCAACCTCCCTATTTTAATGTAATTTATCAAAGATGTAAAAACAGGGAATACAGACCCATCAGTGCCTATTACTTTGCAAAGACAGAAAGTTGGATGTCAGTGTTTAAATCACATAATTTCACCTAAGTTTTAGTTTAGCTCGCCCTTGCAAAGAAGAAATTCCTAATGTCCCTGTTGCTGTCGGAGATACATAATTTCTATATTTCCCCTATTTGTATACAAGTACGAGTTATGGAAAATGCAAGGCTACATCAGAGTTGCAAATAAGTTATCCAGTTGTTCAGTTGCTTAATTCAAAGGGTTAAGTATAAATTAATCTTACATGGAAAAGTAAGTATTCATACTCTAGAAGAGCAAATCACAGTATTTAAATATTAAAGAAACAAAATATGAGGAAAAGGAGAGAGCACTTAACAGTCTTTTCAAACACATTTTTTCAAATTTCTCTAGGCAGAGTTTCTTGGAAAGAAATTCTTGAAAATTCTTCTTTGAATAGGATTCTGAAAGCACTTTCAATGATGATAATTGTTCATAGGTGAGGGAGTATTTTCATTTAAGGACTGATGATTCTTGCTTGTTTTGAATCACAGCTCATCACATTAACTTATAAATAAGCAAATGTCAAATTACTAACTTATTTTCCTGAAACCAAACATTTCAATCAGGCTTTCACATAAAGTTTTTATTCACGGAGTTTTTTTAAAATAGCCAGACTAATCAAGTTCAAGAATCTTAAATCTGAGCTAGATCACCCTTTTTTCCTTTCTGTTTATAAAAGTTAGTCTCTTTTACAGCCATAAAGAGGATAGATGGTTTTAGAAGAAAAGTTCTTAAATTACACTCATTTCAGTAGCTCATCCAAGAATTAAATCTAACCATTCAAGATTGTTTTTGTTTTGTTTTGACATCCCACCAATGGCTTTCCAAAAGCTCTGGGCCATCATAATCTCTACTGAAAAGTAGCTTCCTCATGGAAATATTCTTTAGTTTCCTTTGTTCTCTTCTCTCCTTGATGGTCTGGTTGCTGCTTGTCCCCAGAAATGAATGGGATGGGCTGAAAGGAGTGTTGTAAAGTCAGGGATGTGAGTCAAGAGACAGACAGAGGTGCTTGTTCAAAGTCGTTCATCCAGTTACTTCACTGAAAGTGGGAAATGAATTTCTCATTGAAGAAAAATGTTTGCCTTTTAACTTAACTGCTCTTATACTCACGCCATAAAGTGCGTGAATGCTACTGGGAACACAGAGAAACTGAGATGAAACACCACAGTCACTGTGAAAGTCATTCTAGATATTCATTCTGTATTGCTGTAAGTTGTTAAAAGAAAAAACATTTTGTGTTCTTAGTTATGTCAAAATATTGGGAAGCCATAAGAACTAAGCTTCAGTTCTGCTTAATAACTAGACAGGAGCAGGAGGAAATAATTTCCATCATCTTGCCATCAATGACAAGCAACATATGTCCTGTAGAAAAGACTGTGCAGCACTGGATCATCTAAAAGTTAGTGTATTATGTATCAACTTGAATACACAAGTATATAGTACACTCATAAACTCCAGCTTTTTCAACATGTGGACATACTGGTTTTTAACCAATACAAGCAGCTCTGAATATCTCTATTTACTTTCATTTATTATTTTCATCCTGGATAAGGAGATTGAGTATACCCTCAGTAAATTCATGGATGACACCAATTTGCTTGAGACAGTCAATTTGCTGGAGGGTCGGAAGGCTCTGCTGAAGGATGTGGACAGGACAGAGAGATGGTCTGAGACCAGTGGTATGAGGTTCAACAAGGCCGAGTGCTGGGTCCCACACTTTGACCACAGCAGCCCCATGGAGCACTACTGTGGAAAGAAGTAGGAGGGAAGAGTTCCTGGAACACTGCCCAGGGGAAAAGGACCTGTGGGTGCTGGTCAGCAGCTGAACATGAGCCAGCGTGTGCTCAGGCAACCCAGAAAACCAATGCCATCTAGGCTTGTATCAAGAATAGTGCGGCTAACAGGATTAGGGGAATGATTCTTCCCCTGTACTCAGCACTGGTGAGGCCACGCCTTGAGTGCTGAGTTCAGTTCTGGGTGCCTCACTGCAAGCAAGAAATTGAGGGGCTGGAGTGAGTCCAGAAAAGGAGAATGGAGCTGGTGAAGGATCTGGAGCACAAGTCTTATGAGGAGCACCTGAGGAAGCTAGGGGTGTTTAGCCTGAAGAAAAGGAAGCTCAGGGGTGACCTTACTGCTCTCTACAGTTTACTTGAAAGGAGGTTGTCCTGCCATCGGGGGGTTGGTCTCTTCTCCCAGTTAGCCAGTGACAGGATGAGAGAACACAGCCTCAAGCTGCATCTGGGGAGGTTCAGGCTTGACATCAGGAGAATTGCATCACAGAAAGTTTTGCTAAACATTGAAATGGGCTGCCTAGGAAGGTGGTGCAGTCACCATGCCTGGAGGTGTTCAAGAAACTATTGGATATGGCACTCAAAGCCGTGGTCTAGTTGACATGGTGGTGTTTGGTCAAGAGTTGGAATGGAATGATCTCAGAAGTCCTTTCCAACCTAATCGATTTTGTGATTCTCTAATTTTCAATTTGCTTCTGGATAAAATTCAAGATATTAACACTACCTGAAGTCACAGACCTTCACTGCTTAGTTTTGGAGGATTTTGTTGTGGTGAGGTTTTTTAAGCACTGTGTGCTATTTCCTGAAAGCATCAAACCCATTCACACACTTCACACAGAGGTGACATCACAAACTGTGATTGCAGTCAATTCCCAAGCTCACTACAATTTTATAGTATCTTCCTTGTTACACACTATTTAGGTGCAAGATAAGAATTCAAAGGCTCATTATGTCTCTGATATGCTGCGAATGTTCTAGCATAATTAGGAACTAAAAAATCAGGAAACACTATCTGATCTAAGGAGTGGTGCACCAGCAGAGTCAATACACGACTGAATAAATTTGTAACAGTGCTGCAAAATTTTTTCTGTTTCTGTTAAATGTTTAAAATGCTTATGCTGTCAAAATTATATTTAGAAGACAAGCTACTATGGTAGTAAGTACAGAGCAAACCCTTCAAGGACAAAGGACCATTGTTGCTGGTAGAGAGATGCAAGGTAGGATTTCGGCTCTGGGCATCTCTAAAATGTGACTGAGTGTTTTTTAAATAACATTGTAGAGAAAGGGTGAGAGATTGTCATTACTGCTACAATATCTGTTGTATCACAGCAGACTGGAAGATAGCCTGTGCTTTATTTAATGCATATGCTTGAACATGTATTTGTAAATGTATTTGTATGTATGTGATGGCACATTGACACCTACCGACCTATCCATCCATCTGTGGATAAAACTCTTAAAACCTAAACATACAAGTCAAGAAAAAGGAGGAAGGGGATAAAAAAGGAAAGCTGGATTGATTAATTTAGTGTCAGAGCTTAGGAACAAATAACAAAGTCCTGCCACATTAAAAATACTTTGGGACGATTTATGGCATTTACTTTAAAAGACTGGAATATTAATAACTGTAAAAGCGAAGGAAAGGTTATCACTGACAGTAATAGTGCTTTTATAGAGTCAGAAGATTAAAGTTATATTTCTCCTATGAAGAAATCCATTCTTCCTTGGGATAAAAAAAGGATCACACAGGGCTATGTTGTTAAGCACAACCAGTCATGCTTTATTCAGCCCAGGATGAAGGAAAGTTTGGAAGAGATGAAGCTGGTGTCCAAGAATACAAAGGTGACACAGACATTTACTGTGCATTGAAATGTGCTCTCTGGTGCAGGAACCTGATATGCTCTGCAGGTCCATTGCTTGGAAGTGTGGGGAAGGGCTGGGACCCTAATTCTGGGATTTATTTGCTGTCAGGAAATGGGCAAAGCAAGACCTGATGTCACACACTGGATGAGAATGGCTGTGAAGGTTACTGATGCTGAGTGGAAGCTGGGTAGGAATGTGGGAGGAGAGTGTTGGTGTGAATTGTGGCATGAGAACAGACATTATTTCAAGGACTTACTAGAAAATGGCTTGGCCGAGAACATAAAGGCAAGATTAGGAGAAAGGTTTGGTAACATAAAAGGACCCGGTCTGATAGCATTACGGAAAACAAGGAGAAGGAAGAGATGCGGTGACAAGTAGGTCTCTGTAGCTGTTGAGGCCTTTGTATTTGGAGCATAAGAAGTAGAAAATAAATAGTTGCAAATTATAGGAATTTGAAAGTAGGCACTTATCTTCAGCAAATAATATTTATCGTTTTGGTCTCACCCCTTCTACTGGGCAAGACTATCTTGGTGGCACTTACTTGATTAGATAGTCTTATGAGCAGCTGTAAAAACTAAGTGATGCCTGTTCCTGAGAAACCTTTCTTCCCTGATATACAGGTCAATATTCCCTAATCTTATGTTTCCTGAGGGGACAATTTCACCCATGGCAGGTGTACCTGCTCCAGCAGGAATCAAGGCCCTTCAGTTAGTGGCTTGTGTCTGACCTCAGCCATGTGATATTTGGCTTCAGCCTTGTAACACTGACCGGCCCTGGCTGAAGTGACTGTATCTGACCACAGGTGAGACTCAACGAGGGTATGAATGGAGATGCACCAGGGAGGTCTGTTGAGTCCATCCTGCTCAGAGCAGAGGATCTGCAGGGGTCTGCAGCTGGGGCTTCTCCCCTTGGATGGGATTGCTGCCCAAAGTAACTCCTCAAGCCTGAGAGCTCTTGCCTGACTGGGTGTATGACTGCACATTCTGGGTTATCCTTCTAAAACCTCATAAATTTTTAAATTGCTCAGGTAGTACCGATTCCACTTGACATCACAAATTGGTATTCAAATGCAGATAGCGTTTTATTTGCTTTAATTGATTTATCTGGTTTAACCAGTTTAGAAAGTAAATCTAATTTGAATGTAGTATTTCTCTCAATTTTATAAGCTTCCCTGACATCAACTTGCAAGTCTATGCAGAAAGAACTATATATTTGGGAAGTGTGAAACCTTGCAATAAGCTGTGCAGGAAGTGTGTTCTGCCTTCAACATCTGAAAATCAACAAACATCATTGTCATAATCCAAGCTTGGATCTAAAGAAAATAAGGGAAAGACATGAATCTGAAGAAAATAAGGGAAAATAGACTTCATATTACATATTTGCTTACCAATTCTTTCAGCCTTAACACTTATTAAGCAGTAAGGCAAGATAATCAATAAGAGAGGAGATATAAAACATTCATATCCAAACTACGCTCTTTCCTCCACCCTTATAGGTACTGGGGAAAATACAATGATTATATTTCTTTGCTTGATGAGACAGACAGATGGCCTGTTTAGGTTTTGCTTCAAGTATTCCTGATGTTTTGTTACTAGCTCTTTGGAACTACAATTAAAATATTGGAAATCTAATTGGCCTTTGTCTCAAGTTTGAATGAGTAGTTTTTTCTCTCACATGATTTCACTCAGCAAAACCATTACACAGTTGTAAAAACAGTAATAGCATTAAAACTATAACCTCAAATTAACTCTACTGGGAACTGATCATGTTTAACAGTCGTGGAAAATGAAATGCTGATTAAATACAGCAAATTATTTAGAAAATCTCTCAGAAAATATTAATAAAAACCTTTCATATCAGATAAAAGAAAATATCACATATGAGACACTGCTATGAAAGAACTCAGTAAAATTTGTAATGAAAACCTGCAGGACAAACTAATCACAATCAGTGAGTAACCAAGAGCAAAAAACAAGTCAGTCTTGATAAGGACAGGATACGGCAAAAGAAGAAATATTTAATCCTTTCTTTCTTCTCAAGGGGGCTCACAAATCGAGCTGCTGCGGCTGATAAGGTTTTCTGGAAAGAAAATAACAGTAAAACTACATACACATGAAGAAACATGTCCTCTCATGCACTGTTATGTATCTGGCTATACTGTTTTGAAAGAATATAGCAGCCCAAAGAAATTTTGAAATAGTCACTGGTGATTTGTCCTCTTAGTACCTAATTCGGGTGAACTTTGGTTTTGACATCGATTGTCAACAATTCATTTTAGACTTATCTATTTATGGAGTAGTCTCTACATGAAGCTCTGACATGTCTTTCGCTTTATTCTATCTATTCAATGTTTATATCTCTGTGTATTAATTCCAATTGATTTTTTCCATCTAAGACAAAATCCAGTTTTGCCATGTACATCCAATTTAGCTCTACCAAGTTCTTAATTTGATGTGATGCCAAGCATAGGTTTAAAACCACAATTAAAAACCCCCTAGAATAAAATATCTTGTTGGCACTGTTCTTTTATTTATATTTATAGATGATGTGGAGATATTAAAGTCAGTTGATTAACTGGCATGTATTCACTAGAAGTTTAATGAGTAAAGGAGGGTGTTTTTAATACTTGTATGTTGACTACCTGTGTTATCTAACATATTCAGCTTTGGGTTTAATAATTTTTTGTGACATCCCAAAAGGAGGCCTAAAAATGATCCTATGATATAAAAATGTGAGATAAAATGCAAACATGAACACAAACACAGAATTTGTTTATTTAAATGTGTTCCTCTTTTAAGAGATCTAGAGAAGTGAGCAGCTATGTAATAAACAAATCCAGGCATGAAATGTGCGGAGTCTCTGCCATGTATCAATTTTATCTATTGCAAATTTTTTTGCTTCTTTCACTTGGGACTGATTTGCTTCAATGGAAACGTCACCATATACAGCCAGCAGACAGCAGGATGCAGTGCCTACATTACAATTAATAAGGTTCTTAGAGAATGCAGGCATTCGAAACTCAGCTAAGATAAATTTATCATGTCAAATCAACTTCACTATGGAATGCAAAATTATAAAATGCTTTGTTTTAAAGAGATTCCTCAATATATAAATTTTATTGATATACAGATTAGAGAGGTCAAACCCACACATGTTACTCTTTAATCTACTGACCTCATTTCAATGATTTTAATTTATTTTTCTTCCCTAGCCTTGAGCTGCTATGACTTGCTTTTTTTCTATAACAGTTCACTTCTCATTTGGTATGTAATGAATCTCTGTGGATCTGACATAACAAGTGCAGCCCTCTCAAACAGCAGCTGAATTTTGCATTGTCCTTCTCGCTCGGACAGCAGAGTGGCTGCTGTTCCCCTTGCCTTTGAGGGAAGTGCCACCCCTCCTGGCTGTCCCATGACCTACTTGCCCTGGAAGTCTCAGCCTTCCTCTGATCATGCATTCTTTTTACTCCACCTTCTTCTGCCCCCTTTGGCAAAATGGCATTCCCATCTAATGCAGCCCAGGATACCCTTGACTGAAGAGGATATTCATTATATTTACAAGGAATATGACCTAGTGATGAAGTGAAATTGGAACGAGCTGCAAGACTGCTGCAGGACATAGTTAGAATTCACAATGATTTTCACCAGTTGGAGAAATGATTTGAAAAATATTAGGATTAAAGGCTTCGAGGATGAATGAAAGGATCCACATTTAGGGGAAAAAAAGTGTAGAAAGAGCTACAGGAGACCTGTGAAAGAGAAAGTAGTGCTTATAGAAGATGACAGGCTGTCTTGGGGTGATTCTATGACAATACCGAACAAAAGTAAAAAATATCACACACTTACAAAAAGAGACAACCATCATCCTGGGATATATATAGAAAATCAAGAAATGTATAAAAAGAAGTTTCAATTATGTGAAAGAGAAAATTATTTTACCATTCTTCTCAGTTTTTAGAGGTCAGAATGCCTTTTTTGTTCACCACATTTAGAAAACACAAGGACTTAGAGAGATCAAAGGAGAACCTCTAGAAATCAGTGTGAAGAGCTTACTCCTGCCAAGGCTGGCTTGAACTCCTGGATTGTATCCTGAGTTCACTGACAAGAAAAAAACCAACCTATCACTTTTCCTGCCTTCCTCTTGCAAGACCTTCATCCTATCTCAATGAAAAAGTCTATCAGTCTTGAGAAGTATAGAAGTAAAACCAGAAATAATGACCTGTGAACCTGGCTTAAAAGCAACTGGATAGTCTAAGAAATATGATGGAAGAGAGAAATAATGGCAGTCTTCAAGTTTATAAATCTCTCATAGAGAGAGTGGGATTTGTTCTTTGGATTGCTGTTGGACAGGATAGGAAGACTAAATTGCAGCAGAAAAATTCAGTTTAAATATTATGGAAACTTTCCAGCTGTGTAAGGGTCTGATTAGCACTGGCTTTTATGGTCTGAGGAGTTGGGGAGTTTCTTGTCACCAAATGTTTTTAAGAGATGTTTTGATGTATGTTTGCAAGCACTTACATGGGATAGCGGATCCTGCTTGTATCAGAGGAACATCTTTTCTCTCCAACCTTTTCCTTCCCAATGTCATTTTCTGTAACTCTCTTACAGTATAATAAAACAGAAATGCTTCAAGGATTTTCCTTTGGAAAGGGTAGAGTTTAGGACAGGCAGATTGATTTGTGAGATCAAAATGATGCATCAACATTTAAATGAAATTCAAAATAAGAGAGTTTAGAATTCAAGGCCATTCTTTTTTACTTTTTCTTTTTTTTTTTGTTTTACTTGAGCAACTAATGACGTATCTGACTTTTGGCCAGTACAAAATAAGAGAAATATGCTCCTACAGACATAATTTCCTATGCCAGCTCCTCTGGATTTTGAGTTTACAAGGATTTTATTATGTCAGCAAACTCAGACATCTGTAAAGAAGTGACATTAATCATATATAAAAAGAAATTTTCACTGAGACCTGCTAACTCAATAAAAAAACTCACTGAAATATGTATAAGGACATTCATTTAAGCATAGGAAGCACAGAAAGTACAGTCAACATAGAAGAATTTATTTGAGAATATTTCCTTAGCCAGAGCTTCTGTTTCAAAGGTGGAGTGATCTTTCCTAAACCAGTCTGGAATGGCAGGATAAGAATGCCAGGTCTGCCGGGGAAGATGAAGATCAGTCTTTGGCCTATTGCATGTCTCATAAGGTTTGCTTTGGACTTCCTGTTACCAAAAAAAAGGGTAAAACAGCATATCTTTTCCTTTCATAGGTAATTCCTGCAGATAAGGGTAAAGGATGCTGTATATTCTCAAAGACTGGAGATTTTACAACCTGTTCTATAGCTTCCTGATGACAATATTAACTATTAACCTGGACGAGTTTCAAGGCTGAGGGGGAGACCCTGAAAGACAATATAGGTGCTTCCAGTTAAGGTTTTGCAAAGCAAAAAATTAGCTTCCTGTCTCCACATAAAGTGAAACAAATCTTATCACTTGCTCACTCTTCTTATATAGTCAGTGGGAGATATAATTTCCTCCAAAGATGAGCCACAAATTGTAACAAGCAGCATAGAAAGCCACTAACAAAAGCAGAACTTGGGAGTTCTAAGCTTCTTGCTCCCTCTTCAGAGAAAAGTTTGAGTAATGTGTTCCCTGGGGAGCCAGAATCACTTCTTGCAACTCCCCTCTCTTCTGGGTCCCTGAGCCCCTGTGTGTGGCCTGGCTGTGCTGTCACACCACACCAGGCTAATCATCCCTCGTAATGGGCTGGCTCCAGCTCGTAGGGAGTGAGTGGGGGCTCCGAACTGGAACTGTAGGGCACTTCTAAATGACCACGACATTCAAGTAACTTTTCAAAGCCTTACTGAAAAGATGAGGGGGTAAAAATGCACTTTGCATTTCTTTCCCACAGACAAATGCAACAAGTGTGCTTTAAAATGAGCAACAACAACCACAATAAAATACTCAAAGAGTTTGTTATTGTAGCAGGATGTGAGTTTGTTTAATGAACACTTAAGCAGAGAGAATGGAAAGATCTTGATGTCTCTGCTGTTAGGGGCTGTCATTCCAGGTATTTAGTAGCACAACAGATGACTCTCTAATCCCATGTGAGGTATTATTTGTGCTTGTACTTGGAACCTGACCCTTCTATTAAAACCGGAATTAGATAACTCATGTGATTGAAGCTCACACTGATTATATTTTACTGACTAGAAGGGTATCTAGATACCGCAACTCCGTAACTTCAGCTTACTGCAATCCAAGCCATTAAAGACAAGCGCTAAAAATGTAAAATAGTTTCCATGTTTAAAGAAACATTTTTAAAAATATTGTGAAATAAAAGCCAGAGTTAATGGTATTTTTTCAATAGTTCATGTTTAATTGCTTATCAGTCACAGAAAGTGCCATCCTTTTTTGCATATCTCAAAACTTAAAAGATTATATAACTGACCTTCCATTAATCTACTTATGTTGCACTGTCTTACAGAAGCGTGTTGTTTTGTCTACATTTGTCTTATTCCAGCAGATGATAATGTCAGATAAGACAGTTGGTTATACAAGAATTCTGTTGTTAAAAATTCTGCTAAATAGAGCCAACTGTTTTTGAGGTCAAGATGGAAGAAGAAGCTATTTGTACTTTTTCATTTATCAGTCTCTTACAGCTATTTCCACAAGCAATAATATATGCTAATAGGACGTGAAAAATAAATGCAAGATACTTAGGATTGCATAACAATGATTTCTATGCTAAAGTTTAAATTAAACAATTCCTTAATTTGTTCTCTTCTCTGCAGATGTTCCCACTGATTTAAATATGATGGCTGGAAGCATAGAAGACTGCATGAAGCAAGCAAGTAAACTAGTCTAGTGCTAAGCTAACTAGGTCTTGTCCAGTTCTGGAGGTGAGGAGGTCCACAGGAAGACCACATGCCTCAGATGTCCTCCAGAGTTGTGGGTCTGGAGTTACAGGAAATACAGGCAGTTCAGATGCCCCATAGCTGTTGTGCAGCCATGGTCAGGATTTTTTGCCATATTTTACAGTTTCCTTAAACACTTTTATTTATCAGAATTGCCTTGAAAACTTTAGAGTGTCAGTTGCTTCATTCCATGATCAGAATGAAACAAGGCTGTTCCATCTGTTTCAGCTATTATTGAAATACTTTGGGAGGGCTAAGAAAAGCCTTAACATTTAAAATTATCAACTTGTGAGCAGAAAAAAATATGCAGTGTTGAAGACAGGGAAGAAGGAATTGAATCCACAAATATCTGAGGACAAAAGAGATCACAACCAACTGAGCTGACCTTAAGAACACATATCAGTAGATGATATGCAAAGGGTTAACTGAAAATTCATGTAGTGCTAATGAAGTGATGTCTGCAACACTTCTCTAATGCTAGGAAAAACTTAAGCTACAGTCACATTATTTCTCAATTAAATAGTTCAAGAAATTAATCACTTTGCAGTTCTGTTTTTGAAGGAGAAATATCCTAAGAGAAACTTTGCATAAATCTAGAGTTTAGAAGCACATCATACCATCTGATATACCAGCTTAAGGTGCCTCTGGAATCAATGATTTCCAGCTAGGAGAAGGTTAGTAGAGGTCCTAAGGAGCTAACATGGGATAAAATCCCATCTCATCTCAGCAGGAAATACTTACAGGTAAGAGTAATGGCCTTCCCATGCAGCCATGATCTGGCTGTGCAAATAGGCACGGAATCAGTCCTGAATGTTTGGTCACAAGGTGGAGGACTCCCCTAACTGGTTAAGTATTTTTAAGCTTCTGGGGCCCATCTGCAGCCACTGCTTCAGTCTACCAATTGGTAAATTGGTAAATTCAGATAAAATGGAAAAGAAAACGGCACAAACAGATATTGGAACTATCAAAACATACAGAGCAAGCTAAGATATTAAAATTTTCTCATTCTCCAGCAAATTTTTGGCCCCAGGTAGCTGAATGCTTACTTTTAGTTTTCTAAATTACTTCTAATTTGTCTTTCAATTTTTTTTTCGTAATTATAAGTAGCTTCCATTTTGGAACTATTATCATTTCAAACTGGAAGAGAATCCAGATTATTTCATTGAACTAAGACCTTCTTACGTAACAGCAATTTTTCAGAAGTGAAAAAAAGAAGTGTATTTTTATATAATACCGATTTGACCAAATAGTCAGCTAATTTCCTCAAGCACAAATAATACAGTGGGTATTTTTTTGTTTCGGCCTTTTTTTTTCCGCCTAAGAAACATAGAGGGCACGAGTTTCTGACTAAGTGTCTTGGATTCTTTTTGAGGAAATGTGCATGAGTAGTTTGGTTGGATCCTCCCTCAAAACTCAGTGGAAGAGATTGTAGCTGTTTAACTTAGATTTCTTGCAATTACTTTTTAAACTAAATGTTGCTTTGCTAGTGAAATGTGGTGAAAATTTAACAATTTTGGTGAATATTTAACAACTAAAACTGATTATGAATAGTCAATATGAATAGTGCTACCTGACAAGATTCCTATTTGATTAGACTTGAGAAGTGCTGGCTCCAAAGAAACCTTTTTGATCGGGCACTATTTTTAGATGTAGTTCACTCTTCAAGACTGTTGCTTAACACTCAGTGTTTTAGGGTAAACTTGGGAAGATACCATTTGGTCAGTTCAAACTGGAGTAGTTCAGTAGTTCACATTTGAACTCCTCAAATGTGTACCATGTACAAGGAAATTTACCCACTTTCTCACTTACTGTTTGTCAGATTCCTTAGTGCAAGAAGTTCTCTTTCTGTTTTACTGTCCTGAGTGGGCACACAAAGTTGTAAGCACTCCACAGTGGTCATTACATTAAAATCCTCCATTGGTATCGATCTTATTATCAGATAAAAATAATGCAGAATGCTAAAATTAAAGTGTGTGGGATTTCTTGCCATTTTCTCACTTTTATAAGGTGGGTGTCCTTCCAGCTGCTCTTGGCAGCTATAATAAACATATGTTCATAACTGGTACCTTTGACTTTCTTGGCTGGGCTATGTAATTTTCTAATTCATTCTCTATTCTGCTTTGTATTTCCAAACAGGCTCAATGTTCAGGATGAACCTCCAGATTTCAGTGCTATTACTGTTGTTTCTAGCCATTGCAGATGTTCCTGTACCTGACATACATAGACTGGTTTCCTTAGGCAGAATTCACTGAGACAAAGAAACAGATTTTCATGGATACCAAGAGGCTGGCGACATGCATATAAATCTTCATACTTAATTGCCGCGTTGAGCTATAATGATAGAATTAAGCCTTCTTTACAAAAGATTTTTTCCCCTGGTTTTAATTAGCGCCCAGATTATCTAAAGGAAAAATATGAAAAAGGAAAAGGCCTTTATGGTATACTGTATAATTTTACTGAGAACTGAATTAATTTAACCATGACTAGTGACAGCTGAAAACCATGCAAAACATTCTTTACTTGAATCTCATTGTGGGTAAAATTAAGTTTTTGCCGGAGATTCCCTTAGGACTGGAGTACTAATAATTTTTTCAATAATACTACAGTGCTTCAGAATTTGCTTTAAAAATTTGTAGATTGATGGCAAAATTGTATTGTTGTCCATCCTTCCAAAACCTCACTGGTTTTGATAGCAATTTGGAAGATTAAACTGTTTTCATTGCATGAGATGATAGCTAACTAATACAAAATTTCTACATACCTAAAGCTACTTAAAGTTCCTCAGTCTTTCTTTCCATAAATCATCTTGATTTATCTTTGAACCTTGGCAATGCAAATGAGGATGATACAAGCAAAGGTTAGCTCATTCTGTGGAAGCTAAATGCAGAGAAGTTGAAACGAATCTTACAGATTGTGTCGGTTTGGATACAAATTTAGGAGGAAAGAATCAGAAAAGGGTGTTGGGGCATCCCCAAGACACAGGTGCAATTTGTTTACACCTTTGCAACTTTTCTAATAAATGGAATGTTTAAGATTCATGTTTTCTGAATCTAGACTGATTCACTCAGCCGTGTTGTGTGGGAAGGGAATTCTCTGCAACAATGCATTGTGGAGCAATAACCTTTGATTGTATTACTCTCTTCTGTTCTAGAATGGTTTGTGGAAATTAGCTGGTATTATAAAATGGAAGAAAATGAGAATAGAGGAGAAAGTTCGGCAAAGGCATTTCCACTCAAAAGCTTCCAGCTTTTGGTGTCCAGTCAGAGAAATGTAGAACTGGAGTTGGGTCTTCAGCTTCTCTTGCATTTTATCTGACAGAGGGATCCTCAGAAGCCTCCTGTCCAATAAATTTCTAGGATACATTGAGGTGAAATGCAAAGGAAAAGGTGAGTTTTGGCCACCTCACTTGGAGTGACACAGGAGAACTGGATGGGGACTTGACACAGGTCTTCTGTCAGAATCCTCAGCTCCGGAACCTTCCTTTGGAATGAAATGCCAAAGGAAAGGGATGATTATACCAAATGTCACACAGGCCTGTGGTATGAAAAGTGGGGTCTAATTCCCTGCTTGAAGGACAGTTTTGAAGTTGTGTCTGTCATATCAGAAGGGAGCAGACACACTAAACCTTGGTCTTGTATGCTAACTTCAGTGTTTTCAGAGACTGGTAATTTTGCTTCATAGTATCTTGGGATGTGGACCAAATATGTTCTCCCAAAAGTTAAAAAACCCTTTTCTGTTCCCAATATCTGTGTAACTTCCATGCATTTATTTACAGAAATCTAGGCATTTAAAGGGTTTAGCAATTAGGCAGCTGGTCTGAAACTGTCAATGGCACTGAACTGAAAGGCTTGGACAGAGAATAAAATGCCTAAGTCCAAGGTGGTTTATTTGAACTCTTTTCTTGATTTTCAAAATTTCTGTCACAGTTCATTGCAGAAGAAGAAGCTCTGTGTAAAAAAAACAACCCAACCCAAAACAAACAAACCTCAAAAAAAAAAGTCAAGCTTGATTAGCTGTCCACTTCAAGATCATTCTATAAACCTGACACATTATTGTGTGCTTTTTCCCCCCCTCTGACTCAAAAAAAAAAACATGACAGAAACTTCAGAAATAACAGGCTCACAGAGATTTTGTTGTTGTCAAGGAACACATAAAACTCAGATTGAGATAAGAATTGAACAAACAACTGTCATTTCTTAGAACAACTTTTGTCACAATTAGCCAAACAGAGAAAGTGGAAGACTGAAATACAAGATGAAAGCAAATATTTGAACAGTTCTAATACATGTCAAAGTTACTGTTACAATTAAATAGAAAAAGGAAACAATATCACAGTTTAATCAAAACAAGCACATCAGTAAATCTATAGGTTGTAGCATTATAGGACTCTTTCTGTTAGAATCAGAGAATATACTGAGTTGGAAGGGACCCACAAGGATCATCAAGTCCAGCTCCTGGCCCTAAACAGAACCATCGCAAGAGTCACACCATGTGTCCAAGAGCATTGTCCAAAGGCTTCTTGAACTCTGCCAGGGTTGGTGCTGTGACTCCCTCCCTGGGAAGCCTATTCAATACCCAGCCACCCTCTGGGAGAAGAACTTTTCTCTAATATCCAACCTAAACCTCCTCTGACACAACCTCAGGTCATTCCCTTGGTTTCTGTCACTGGTCACCACAGAGAAGAGATCAGTGTCTGCTGCTCCCCCTCACGAGGAAGTTGTAACTGCAGTGAGGTCTCCCCTCAGTCTCCTCTTCTCCAGGCTGAACAGACCAAGTGCCCTCAGCTGCTCCTCACACGGCTTCCCCTCAAGGCCCTTCACCATCTTTGTTTGCCTCCTTTGGACACTCTCTAATTGTTTAATGTCATTCTTAGGTTGTGGTGCCCAACACTGCACACAGGACTTGAGGTGAGGCCACCCCAGTGCAGAGCAGAGTGGGACAATCCCCTCCCTTGCCCGGCTGGAGCTGCTGTGCCTGATGCCCCCCAGGGCAGGGTTGGCCCTCCCGGCTGCCAGGGCACTGCTGAATCATATCCCAGCTTGCCATCGACCCGGATCCCCAGGTCCCTTTACATGGTACTGCTTTCCAGCATCTTATTTCCTGCTCTGTCTGTACACCCAGGGTTGCCCTGACCCAGTGCAGAAACTGGCACTTGCCCTAGTTGAGCTTCACATGGCT